>JACEII010000002.1:4186868-4209140 GCA_014332785.1 Antheraea mylitta
TAAAAAAAAGTTTAGTTTCTTATGTATCTTAGTTTCTACAATATATTCTAATATTGTTCATTTCTGTTATTAAAAGAATTTATAAAGACAACAGCTGTTATTTTTACATCAAGGAACCCTAAAGATATCATTTTAGAAATAAAATACAACGTTATAATGTGAAGGACCATCCTAAAATTTAAATTAGTACATGTTGCTTAGACTTTTTTGATGAGTGTAGTACAACAGTGTTCGTTATTGTTCATTTATTTCAAAAATATTTATGAACTTAAATACTTATAAGCCACTAAACGTATTAACCTGATGTTACATGATACTTGAGGCAGTAGTCGTCATAAATTTCTGGCTTTTTTTTCTCGAACTGACCTAGCAGGGTCTTAACAGCTTCACCGGACTACAAACTTTTCTGATATTATAAGTAACAATGTTTTTATGGCACAGAACTATTTTATATTGTCAACTCAGTACTTTAGTATCTGGGGAGAAATTTCGCTCCCGCACACCGGATTATGCCCCCCTCGGCAGCGACTCAAACCTAGATTCGTGGAGCCCTTGAGTAAGCTGCTAGCGCGATAGAGTGACACAAAATCTTACACTACTTCTACAATATTACACATATCACGTCTACACACGTGCACGCATGACGCTTACACATGAAAGTGGAAGGGTTTTGTTTCTTTACATTATCGAACTGAAACAGTTTCGAAAATTATCCGATACGAAATATTTCCAAGAGCTGTTGAAGTATGTATGCTTGGTACACATATGTATATTCCAACAACTCATATATGTATGAATCGTTAGCTTGGGTCAGTTCAGATACGTCGCGAATTGCACGTATCACGCAACAGCCTAAGCCAAGGCACCCTTGAGTTAGTTGTCAAATAAAATCGGGTGAGTGCCCTAAGCGCTCGTCTTAGTAGTCCGTTGAAGCTGTTAAGAACTTGCTAGGTCAATAGCGTAGTCAGTTCAAAGAAAAAAAAAACAACACTTTAACAGTGATACGTGCTCATACAAACAGACAAATAGATAGACAGACATTTCTAAAAATGATTGAAACGTATTTTATTACTAATTTCTAGACACTTGCAACAATTTTTTTCACGAAAATCGAAAAACTACAGGCACATTATACCATATTATAATATAGAAGAAGAAGATAAGAAGTCATTTTTTTGCCAGCTCAATTGACTCACTATTAATTAAGAGATTTCAACGCAACTTATAAGTAATTTGCGGTTACTCTCAACATTTAAAAATCTAGAGAAAGTTCGCCCGGAATTATTCTTTAAAGGTTTTAATTACCCAATTGGCTATTATTATATTAGCAACACAGGATGCATTACATAAGTTAATATAATGTATAATAATCTAATATCTTTAAACGAGCAATTATTGTATATTTTTATATATTCAGGATCTCGGAAACGGCGTCATCTATTTTTGTGAAACTTAGTATGTAGTTAGTTTCGGACACGATTAATCCATTTAGCTATCCATTTTATAGAAAACTTGTTTTAACTGAGTTTTCACGCAATGAAATAATATAGCTATATTATAAAGGTAAATTTCGCCGGATCTGTCAAAACAAAAATAGCTCAGGTGGAAATCGGTTGCTTCGGAAATCCGTGTTACCCCAGTTCGAATCCGAGTGACAGCAGAAGAGATATATTTTGTTTTTATAAAATAATGTTTTATATTTTAGCACACTCGGTGATTTGTTTCTTCGATGTCGAGCCTTTTTTTTTTTTTTTTTTTTTTTTTATTAACGTGGGGAAATCCCTAACGGATACGCTACCCTCCCGGGGGAGAGGGTAGGTGATGTCCGATTCGCACGGACTAAAACCCCACGGTGTACCGTCCGCCGCATGGTAGGGGCAGCCAGGGATCAAGCATGCTCACTGACCTGAAAACTGCCCCTGCGGCAGCCTGGCGAATGAACGCCAGGCGTCGCCCTACTATAGAGAGGCTACTGGGTACACGACCAGCAGCCTCCCCTCGTCAGCCTCACCAGTGCAACGAGGAGATGGGGGACCCCGCCCCATCCCCTCAGGTTTGGCGACGGTTTTGGGAGGGTCGGGCATTACGCCTCGCCCCTCCCGCTGCCCTTCTTTGGCGGAGACGACCACTTCTGGGATCGACCTCCCGGGCCCTCTCCGCCGCCTCCTTCTGTGAGATTACGGTCTCGCAGAAGGAGGCTACAGCAGCCCAGACGTCCTCGCTGCCGAGCATGGCCGAAACCACGCTCGGCAGCGAGAGATCGTCCCCCACCGCCGCAACCAGGGCGCGGCGCTGATCGCCCCACGCGGCGCACTCCGAAAGAGTGTGCTGCGCGGTGTCCGTCTCAGCGCCGCACTCGTGGCATGCGGCGGATTCGATGTCGAGCCTACGAAACGCGCTAATAAACAAACGCCCATCAGGTTATACGAAACCGAGATACCTTGGGCCGGCGAGGTGAAATATCTCGGCGTCACTTTAGATAAGCACTTAAATTTCGATTCACACACAGATAGAGTGCGAAACAACGCCGCTATGGTCTTGGGTCGTCTCCATCATTTGCTTTGTCATAAGAGTAAAATGTCCCTCACACAAACTCATTTTATATAAAACTTTCATCCGTCCAATTATGACGTACAGTTGTCCGGTCTTTGCACACGCGCAAAATCGTATTCATAAGTTGTAGGTTCTCCAGAACCGAGCTCTACGTAAAATCACCGGTGCCCCAAGGTACGTCCGGAATAAGGATCTACACAGGGACCTGGAGATGCCTTCTGTCTGTGCGTATATAAAATCACTCACAAGTAGTTATTTTGAAAAAGCCGCGAATCATCCCAGTCCATTAGTGGTATCCGCCGCGAACTATGAACCCGTACCCAACGCTGCGCAGTATGGATGACGACCGCGACACATTTTTACCGACCCTTCTGATTCAATCACGTCAGCGAACAATCAGTACCAGCCTGTCTCTCCAAACAGAGCGTCTTCACGCCCACGCCCGCGTAACCACAGATCACGCCGCCGTGGTCTGCGGGTAAATTTCGCTCCCGCACAGTAGATTAGGCCCCCCTCGGCTGCGGCTCAAACCTAGGTCCGTTCTCTCGGCGAGGAGCCCTTGAGTACGCTGCTCACGCGATATCGTGACACTAAACCTTACATCACTGTTACAACACCACACACATCACCTATATACACGTGCACGCCGACACGCTTACACGCTGTTTTTCTTTTTCAGAGAAAGAGTTCTAGCCTAATTTTTCCCTTTTTTTTTGTTTTTTTTTTTTTTTTTTACGTGGAGAAATCCCTTTTGGAGAAATCCCCAAGCGCGATTCCACATTTAGTCCTAGCAATCCTGATTCATATCCCATTCATACATTGAAAAACGTGCATTCGTAAATAAATTCGTTTACTAATAATACATTTGAAGAATTTTGAACTTAATCACAAGAATATAACAAGGCTGGATGAAAAATATTGCATACGCGCGTCGTACCATTGATGCGTGTTCCCACATATCAGAGATTTGATTATTTTTTTTTCACTTTGCAAATAGAAGGGATCTATGTCTGTTCACACAGTTCAGGCACCACGAGTAATTTCTCATTTTATATTTAAATACAAAATTAAGTATGTAGTCCGGTGAAACTGTTAAGACCTTGCTAGGTCAATAGCGTAGTGGGTCCGAAAAAAAAAATAACAAAAGTACTAGCTAACCCTCTAAAAGCATTAATCTAAAATATTTGCATGAAAAGCCATATATATGTGTATATTCAACCAAGTCAAATAAATTCTGATATATATATATATATATAGTATGTTTTTTTTTAATAATCTTTTTTATATATTATAGGAGGCAAACAAACTGGTGGGCCACCTGATGTTAAGTGATCACCACAGTCCATAGACACTTGTAATACCAGGGGAGTCGTAAGTGCGTTGCCGGCCTGTGTGGGTGAGGTGAGGGAGGAAGGGAAGAGGAGAGTAGGAAAGGTGCAAGCACTGTTACTTCACGTCAGCTTTCTGTGAGAGGGTGGTGAGCCGACCTATTCACGCCGAAGCCAGTATAGTTACAGCTTGGCTCTACCACCTATAAAAATTCTGAAATCTGTAAATTTCTAAATTTTCTATGACATTTCAAACTAGTCAAAGTTTTCAAGCGGCTTGATCGGTAGAATATCAATTTGATATCTATAGGTTCATATCCCGGCATGTACCAACGAACTTTTTAAAATTGGCGTACATTAACTCATTTATATTGGTTAAACGTAATTAAAATGTTACTGGAATAGAAGTTTTAGCAGTAAAATTAAGTTTCAATTCAAATTTAATGTATTTTTTTATTTACTTTCATTGGTATCATCGCATTTTCAATGTTATCGCATCGAAGAGATATCGATAGTATTCTGTCAATGTTATAGCTTTGTCGATGTATCGATTCAACCCTAGTCTCGGTTATATTCTCAACGGGACATTGGTTTCATCCATGCAACGATTTTTTTTTTTTTTTTTCGAAATGACTACGCTATTGATCCAGCAAGGTCTTAACAGCTTCACCGGACTATTAAGGCGAGCGCTTAAGGCACTCAGCCGATTTTATATTGGCAACAAGCTCGAGGATGCACGGCACACCTCGGCTTGGCTGTTGCCTGTTGCATGCAAAATCGCGACCTATCTTAGCTAACCTAGCTAACTATTCATATATGTATGATTTGTTGAAACGTATATGTGTACCAAGCATACACGGCTCATCAACTCCTCCATATATTTATTATCGGAAAATTGAGAGTATTTCAGTTCGATAAGGGAAAAAAATGTTAACCCTTCCACTTTCATGTGTAAGCGTGTAGCGTGCACGTGTGTGGGGGTGATCGTGTGGTGTTGTAGCGGTGATGTATATTTGTGTGTCACCGTATACCGCGCTGACCATGCAACGATTGATTAGAATATTCGTTATTAATAATCGAAATTGGGGTACATTAACTAATTTAAATTGGTAAAACATTAGCTGATGGGAGAAAATATAGCGAGAAATCTTGAACCTGAGAAATGATCTTGTAGCACCACTGTATGTGAGAGAATATAGAACTGTGGCTTTCTCAGAGTTTGAAATTGCCAATACGTCGTGGACTGACGTGGTGATTACGCCCATACCTTCCTTCGGGATGAGGCCTATGGCCCTGAAGTGGGTTTCTTACAGCCTGATGATTATCTCAAAATATTCTTATACGCATTTTTATAAAAATGTATAAATCTCAGTTTTGAATACTTTCCTCTGAAGAATTACAAATAAATATATTTCTTTGCGAAAAAATTATTTGTACTATGAAGTTAGATAAGTACAAACTTATTAAAACTTATAAGATTCAATGAAGCATTCAGTATAAGAACTTTGTGTGAGTGGATTTTCATACCTCGCTAATAAGAATTGATAAGTGGACCCTTCTGTTTTAAACCTTATATTATCTCAATAAGATCTTATTTTCTTTAAATATGTCAACATTATTATCAAAATATATCACATGATTAAACGTCTTGTTAGATATTTTAAACCACTTGTAAATATTTTTATTGTCCGTTTCTCACATAATTGCGTTTATTTAAAATTACCGACAGAAAATAAATTTGTGATCACTCTACTTCTATATTCTATACTGTAATAAAACTGTAACAAGTCGAAATCTGTACATTAAATATTTTTTGAAAATTTTAATCACGGTAGACTATGTTATCGATAAAGAAGCCAAAAATAATCTTTTTACAATTTTTGTCTGTCTGTCCCTATGAACATACATCACTCTGAAACTACTGAACCAATCTTGACGAAACTTGACATAGTGATAACTAATGCTATGAGATTACATCAAATATAATTTTTGTCCCATAAAACGCAAAGGGTTCTCCAGGATAAAGGATTGAAGCCTAGAATCTAAACCCGTATTACTCTGAAAGTACTGAACCAATTTTAACGAAACTTAACACAGTAATAACTGATATTACAAGACTATACATCCAGGATACTTTTTGTCCCATAAAACGCAAAGGGTTCTCCAGGATAACGAAAAACAAAAATTTCTAGTTAACGTAACTAGACTTTTTTGCGACACCTTAGTACAAAGAGCCGGCAACGTTGAAAGAACAAGAATTTTAGAATACGTGGTTCTTTAATATATTAATGTAAATCTTTTTGTATCATAGGAGGCAAACGAACAGGTGGGTTACGTGATGTTAAGTGACCACCACCCTCAATAGACACTAGCAACACCAGGGGCGTCGCAAGTGCGTTGCCAGCCTGTACATTGGGGGAAGGTAAGGGAAGGCAAAGGAGGAAAGGAGAAGAGAGGTAAGCCTCCGGCGTTCTCACTGACCAAACGAAACACTACAATGCAAGCACTCTTATTTCACGTCGGTTTTCTGTGAAAGGGTGGTATTAGCCCGAAAGGACACTTGGTAGCCGGTTAACGTTGTATTTTTAATGTGGGTTTTTGATTTAATTAATATTGATTTATAAATAGGTTTAAAAACAATTTGTTTCAGCAACTTTTAAACACAATTAAAAGCATGAATTTATCACAGCCAGACCCATTTTTTATAAACAATTATATATATACCCGCTGATATATTTTATAAATAAAAATGATAAATTTCAAACCAATTATTTTTTTTTACAAAGAACAAATTTCCGTTTATTAAACATTATTGATATTAAGATTTCACCATATACAATGAAACAACAATAAACGTAAACGCATGACTTGGGATTGACGCCATCTTAAATATGTGCGTCGATCATCAGGCTATACGAAACCGAAATACGAGTACCTTGGGCAGGCGTGGTGAAATATCTCGGCGTCACTTTAGATAAACACTTAAATTTCGGTTCACACACAGATAGAGTGCGAAACAAAGCCGTTATGGTCTTGGGTCGTCTCTATCGTTTGCTTTGTCATAAGAGTAAATTGTCCCCCAGACATAAACTCACTTTATATAAAACTTGCATCCGTCCGATTATGACGTACAGTTGTTCGGTCTTTGCACATGGACAAAATCGTATTCAAAAGTTGAAGGTTCTCCAGAACCGAGCCCTACGTAAAATCACCGGTGCCCCATGGTACGTCCGGAATAAGGATCTCCACAGAGACCTGGAGATGCCTTCTGTCTGGGCGTATATAAAATCACTCACACGTAGTTATTTCCAATAAGCCGTGAATCATCCCAGCCCTTTAGTGGTATCCGCCGCAAACTATGAACCCGTACCCAACGCTGCGAAGTATAGAAGACGACCGCGACACATTTTTACCGACCCTCCTGATTTAATCACGTCAGCGAAAGATCAGTACCAGCCTATCTCTTCGAACAGAGCGTAGTCACGCCCACGCCCGCATAACCACAGATCACGCCGCCGTAGTCAGGGGGTAAATTTCGCTCCCGCACACCAGATTAGGCCCCGCTCGGCAACGGCTCAAGCCTAAGTCCGTTCCCTCGGCGGGGAGCCCTTGAGTACTCTGCTCACGTGATACAGTGACACAAAACTTTACATCACTGCTACAACATCACACACATCACATATACACACGTGCACGCCTACATGTTTACACACTGTTTTTCTTTTTTAGAGAAATAGACGACAAAGAGTTCTACCCTTATTTTTCTCTATCCTATCCTATCTTATATAGTTTAGAGAAATTTTTCCGACACAAAATACATATAGGAGTTGTTGAAGCACGCATGCCTGGTACACGTACATGTTTCAATAACTTATATACGTATATCTAGATAGCTTAGCTTAGGTTAGCTCAGATATGTCGTGATTTTTGTACAAAACAGGCGACAGCCCAAGCCGAGGTGTACCGTGCCCCCTTGAGTTGGTCGCCCAAATATCTCAAGTTAGTTGAGTGCCTTCAGCGCTCGCCTCAATAGTTCGATGAAGCTGTAAAGACCTTTCCAGGTCAACAGCGTATACATTTCGAAAAAAAATGCGTCGATTACATACGGTGCCACAATTATCGCTATCTTTATCGTGCAGCCAGTAGTACTGCACTAAACTATACCTATAGCTATATTCTACATACATATTATTTTTATAGCAATAAATCAGTTTTAATTTTGAGTTAATAACTGAATTTGTGTGAAAGATGAAATTTGTACTTATTTATATCTAAATATAATAATAATAAAATTACTGCTATTCTAACTTGGGTTACGATTACTTTTATTTTTATTTCCAAAAAATAGCATCAAGCATTGTCAATACAAATGTCTTTCAATAATAATTTCATTTTAATAACGTTTCAAAGTTAGTGAAGAAAAACATCCTAAAATTATTTAAAACTCAATATTTTTGTCTGTAAAGGTACGATATGCACAAATAAACGTAACTCTTAACGGCAGCCAGGTAACCCGTTGTTCGGATGAATGTAATATATAAAACTGGCTTGATTGATTCTTTCCGGTATGGCCTCTGCTTGACAAATACACGATATAAATTTAATGTCAAATATTTAGTGTAACAACGTAGAATAATCTACAATAGAAACATATCAACATGGATAAATTACCAAAAGGTGATAGGTACTATGTTGTGAGTGGTACAGAGATTATTTATAAAAAAATATTGGAAATATATTTAAAATACGTTTTCGAAACAATTTATAACTCTTAGACAATAGTTTCAAGCAAGTGACAGTTGACGTTTCGGTGCGATGTTTGACGCTTCGATACGGTGTTCATATATTTTTCTTTATGGTAGAAATGTTTATTGAGTTTTATGTACGTTAGTTTTTATCTTAATTGATCCTGGTAGATTTCTTTTCCTAGAAATGACTACGCTATTGACCGAGCAAGGTCTTAACAGTTTCACCGGACTACAAACAACGGAGTGGTAGATGACGCTACGAACGGGTACTAAGCTTATTTAAAAAAAAAATCACATGTAATCTGGGTATATGTTTCAGTGAATCCGTGGGTAGTTTGGATTCACAATTGGAAATAGTAGTTGTGGCTGCAATCGGGTATCAGTTTTATTTAATTTTTTCGCGTTTAAAAATACAATTGAAACCAATGATAACCAATTTGGTGCAGACGAAGTTGCACGGGTCAGCTAGTATGAGAATAAAATCTATCAGAATTCTAAACATTTTTGTATTGCCACAAACTGTCAAAAACAAATTCATAGGTTTTTTATAAGAGCATATGCGATCTCTTCCACAGACTACTTACAATAGTAACGAAATTAACGATGTATGTACACGAAAAACACACATACGCCTAAATATAGTGAGCAAAATCAACGTTTTTTTTTCAAACTGACTACGCTATTGGCCTTGCAAGGCCTTTACAGCTTCATCGAACTATAGGCAAAATCCAAGCAAAAGCAAATTCATGTGTGTAAAGATTAATTATTTTTTATTTTATTTCTGGCAATCCATCTTTCCGATTATTACTGCCATTGTCACGTAGTCAATAATATCACAAGCGTCGTGCGATCATTTCAGTATTAAGCATCGTGTGAATCAATATTGGTATCAATATCAACAAGATGGTGGATCCCTTGTTAGAACCTTCCAGGGAGTTTTTGTGGCATCTCAGAATTTCATGCTCCGTGGTATTATTTTGCAACCACTTTACTTATGCAGAATAAACTAACTATATTACGTAAAACACCATCAAATTTACACAATATAGAGTCAAATAACACAAGATTATGAATAAAATATAAAATCCACTCAGTATATGACAGACTAAAATCCCGCCAAAAACTCAAGATTCATTTTATGTTGCAACAAGTATGACTCAGCTGGAGACGCAAATTGTTTAAAATACTGATACATCTTTAAAATGTCGATAGGTTGATAAAATCGATATTTTTAGTAATTCTAATAAATCTTCTTTGACTTTTCAGTTGCAACGATTGACTAAATTCTCACTTGATCTATACTAATATTATAAAGAGGTAAAAGTTTGTGACTTTGTGCAGTCGTAGGGAGTAAACTCAGGAACTACTGGTCCGATTTGAAAAAAAACTTTCAGTGTTATACAGCTCATTTATCGAGGAAGACTATATGCTATATATCATCACAGTAAGACTAATAGGAGCGGAGTGCCAATGAAAAATGTTTAAAAATCGGGTGTTTTTCCTCTTGAGAGCTTCCGCTACGTGTTGAGCCCAAAGTAACTATTCCACGCCAACGAAGTCACGGGCAGGGGCTAGTGTTAAATAATTTTCTTGTAATTAGTACTATTAGTGTTAGATAATGAACCAGTGGAACGCAGAATAATGTTTGTGTCTAGGATAATGCAAAATAGTCTAAAAAATACACACATGAAAAAAGTCTAAGCAACATGCGTGATATTACAAATTTTACCATTTATATTAATTAATTTCTAAGTATTTACTCAAACAAAGTGCGTAGGTAAGTAAACTTTTTTGTTATTCATGACATACTGGCTGGATGTAAAAAAAAATATATTATGTTTTGTTTTTTCCTAAAAGTTCAAATGACTGCGAATTTGTTTGAATTTAAGTGCGTTTTAATTGCTACGTTTAGTCTTGATTTTATAATTTTACCAACCATTTAAATAAAGTTAGCGACAAAATTTAATTGTTAGATATTCTTTACGTCATGAAGCGACGTCATTTGATGGCAGATGAAATGCAAAGAGCTGTAGGGATGTTGCAAGCGGGAAGTAATCAATCTCAGGTATCTCGACATTTTGGCATTCATAGAAGTGTTATTTGTCGTCTTTGGCAGCGCTACAATAATACCGGAGAACCCGCTGAACAGCATCCAGGCCGTAAAAGGAGTACAACCACTCGGCAAGACCGGTACATACAACTGACTTCAAGAGGCCAGCCAATGTTAACCGCTCGAGAGATAAGTTTGAGGCTACAAATTTCAAGTGGGTGTTGATGTAAGTCCTCAAACTGTGCGAAATCGACTGCATGAGTAAGGCCTACGAGCTCGACGCCCAATCAGGTGTCCACCGATACGTCACGGGAATCGCGCTCGTCGATATGAATGGTCTAGAAAACGCATAACATGGACCCAGGAACGATAGGATAAAATTATGTTTTCCGATGAGTCGCGATTCGGGCTTAAGCCTGATACAAGAAGGGTGCGAGTGTATCGTCGGCCCGGAAATACTGAAAGGATCAGGTGCATTCAGGAAGTTCATCCATACAGCGGCTCAACAGTTATGTTATGGGCGGGTATTATGAAGAACAGGCGAACTAAGCTCGTTTTTGTAAATGGAAACATGAATGCTGAAAATTACATTGAGGATATTCTTACACCTTATGTCTACCCATTTGCACAAACTTATTATAAAGATTTTAATTTTATGCATGACAATGCGCGTTCACATACAGCTCGGCGAACTAGTGAATACTTTGCAACGGAGAACATCCGGGTATTGCCCTGGCCTGCACAATCGCCAGATCTCAACCCCATCGAGCACGCATGGGACATGCTCTAGAGACGTGTTTTGAAGGACTTGGACGGAGCGACAACAACCCAACAGCTGAAGGATTTGCTACAATTCCATTGGGAGCTGACATAAACAGTCTCATTAATACAATGAATAATCGTTGCCGACAAGTTCTGAATAGCAGAGGAGACCATACTTTGTATTAAATTGTTCTATTCTTTCACAATAAATACATTTTCTTTAGAAATTTCATTTTGTAAAAAAAAGTTTAGTTTCTTATGTATCGTAGTTTCTACAGTATATTCTAATATTGTTAATTTCTGTTATTAAAAGAACTTATAAAGATAACAGCTGTTATTTTCACATCATAGAACCCTAAAGATATTATTTTAAAAATAAAATACAACGTTACAATGTGAAGAACCATTCTAGAATTTAAATTAGTACATGTTGCTTAGACTTTTTTGATGAGTGTATGTATCAATAATATGTAAACTCATTTTAATTAATTAAAATCCGTCTGGGACTGCTCTTCGTTCGGTAAAGTTGTCTCTTTAAAAAGCCTTCTGCCCACACTCGCTCCCTATCTCTGTGCGATGACTATTTATGTACAGGGCGCAGTAAGATCTACACGTAATTAAAATGTTACTGGAATCGAAGTTTTAGAAGTAAAATTAAGTTTAAATTAAAATATGACGATTTTTTTATATTTACTTTCATTGGTATAATCGCATGTTCAATTTTATCGCATCGATACAGATATCGATAATATTCTGTCGATAGTATAGTATTTTCGATAGATCGTTGCAACCCTAGTCTCGGTTATATTCTCAACGGGATATTGGTTTCGTCCATCCAACGATTGTTTAGAATATTCGTTATTAATTTAGAGTGTTATATTATCTATCGGTAACAGCGCTGTAATAGAGTGTTCAGACAACGTCCTGATTGACGTCGATTCGAATTATATGACAGGCTATATTTTTCGGTGAAGGAAAACATCGTAATCAAACTATAGAATAATGGGTACCACGGCCCTACCATTTTGTTTTTGCTTGCCACGTTTGCTTTCTGACAATTGAGTTCAAGACTTATTTTAGACTAAGCATCGATTTTAGGATGCATAGACACTTCACATTAGCTGAGGTTATAGTCATGTGATAAAAGTATTTAATAAATATATTCAAAATAGCCTCAATTTTCTAATTTTATATTCATACCTCGATGGACATCAACTTTATTAAGTCCATATACACCGATTTACGTGATACAAAATCCTGAACCCGCGCAGGCGTATTCTATTGTGACAGTCACCAATGTTGAACTAAAACCAGTGAGTAATTATCCTGAATATGTCTCACGCGATACAGTGACACAAAACCTTACATTACTGCTACAACATCACACACATCACCTATACACACGTACACGCCTACACGCTTACACGCTGTTTTTCTTTTTCAGAGATATAAACGACAAAGAGTTCTACCCTTATTTTTCCCTATCCAATCCTATATAGTTTAGAGGATTTTTTCCGAAACAAAATACATATAGGAGTTGTTGAGGCACGAATGCATGTTTCAATAACTGATATACGTATATCTAGATTGCTTAGCTTAGGTTAGCTCAGACTGGTCGCGATTTTTGCACAAAACAGGCGACAGCCCAAGCCGAGGTGTGCCATGCACCCTTGAGTTAGTCGCCCAAACATCCCAAATCGGCTGAGTGCCTTTAGCGCTCGCCTCAATAGTTCGGTGAAGCTGTAAAGACCGTTCCATGTCAACAGCGTTCTCATTTCGAAAAAAAATCCTGAACAGTTTGTACGAAAACTGTGCATAATATTCTTATTATAGGTATGGAAGATATAGATGTACAGATTAGCAAGATAGATGGTACTCGCTCACTTCACTGTGAATTAAATAAAATTAAATAAAATAAAAAAAAGAAGGCGTTACTTTGTGGAAATCTATCATTGAAACATCTTTAACATCGATCTTATGATGCTCAGTGACGGAGCAAAACACGTGTAATCGATTGTCGAGATTAAACGTCAATTTGCAACATTATTTGATTGATTTATTATTAACTAGTTGGCCTCGCGAACTTCGTTTCGCCTTAATATGACTTTTTTTCTTAGCCTACCTTTTTTGTAGATACATACTAATATATGTAACTTTATGCTATGCTACTCCATAAAGATTGTTCGCTTTTCCGGAATACAAACTGAGAAAGTGAAATTTTTATAGTAAACTACAGTAAAATGGTAAATTTACATACGTCAACTCAAAAATGAAAAAGGCATCGTTATAACGGATGTGTTCAAGTTGCTGATAGCAATTTAAAGTTGTGTTCACAATTACAGAAAAAGAAAACTGATTTGTAGGCTTTTCCGTGCAATTTTTCTCTCCATAAAAACGTTCCTCAGAGTTCAAGGAATAAATCAGATCAAAAATTGATTTAGAGCGGCCGTCTTCTAGTTTTGCGCCTAGCAACATATTTTGCGATTGATTTTTATTTGAACAGATAATTATATTTTGTATAATTAATATATACAAATATATGTATAATGATTAATTGATTCTCTTTTTGTTGTTAGACGTTGTGGTGGTCAACCAATTCCAGGCGGAAGTGCAAAGTAATAATAATAATAATAAACGTTTTATTGCACACACTTTAAAAATACACAAAATTAGACATTCGTTTACAATCTGTGTACAGTGAGCCGGCCTTATCGCTTACAGCGATCTCTTCCAGGCAACCCTAAGCAGACATTTTTTTTTAAATACCGGGTGGCAATATAAATACACATAGACTTACAAAAAAATATAAACAAATGTAAAAAAAAATTACGCAATAAAACAGGGGGCCTAACCAAGTTGCTTATCGACAATAACTAACGCAAATAGAAAACGAAAAAATGTATGGAGATGACATATCTGAACGATATATCACGTGATTTTATCACTTGTTTATCACGTGATATAGCGCTGGAGATATGTCATCTCCATTTGCGTTAGTGATTGTCGATAAGCAGCAACTTGGGTAGACCCCCAATTCTACTAAGACAGCGAAAGGTAATACCGGTGGAGATTTTTTTTTTAAAGTAGCGTCCATTATAATATTTAATATATGTACGATTAGTGTTTTTTGTAGTTTATTGGTTCTAACATTTGAGCACAAATTTATCTAATGTTAAATGACGCTGTGGTCTAAGACGGTAAACATACTATGTCTATAAGGGGTTGGCTCTCAACTGCAGCTGTCGGAATACACCAACAGATGTTTGGCGAGAGACTTTCAAATTCAGGGTGGTAGGTAGCCAGGCGGACATAGAAAAAGTTCTACGTACATCGATGCCGTTTCAAAACACAATCAATTAAGCTATTTTCGCTTCAGAAATAATCTTTGTTGAAAAATTAACTCTAATAATATCCTGGCTATATAGGGTCTACCAACATTAGAAGCAATTGTGAAAAAATTTAAAAAATGTAAATTTAATAAATTCTGAATATTATAATCTAAAGAAAATATATATTTCGGGGCAGCGATAAAATGGCATCCATGTAGAAGTATAACATCATCCATAGTGACGTCATGGTTATAATTTGATCGATCAATCCACCATGAACAATCGAATAAAAGGTTATCCGATACGGAAAAACAACACTGAATATAGTTACGATAAATATCTGCCGGTGTGATTAGCTCAACTGTCTGAGCGAGTATGCCTAGCATCTAGTAATCGGTCGCCTTTGTGACTCCCCGATATATATAATAACCGTATCTGCGTCCGATCTCAAGTGATGATTACAATTAAAGATCATCTGATTTAATAGATGGAAACGAGATATGACATAATATGAAGAATTTCTTATAACTAGCTTTGATAATGAAAACACCGCTAACTTTTTTACATGGCTCGGTTAAATTGTAATTTATAGAAAGTTGTAATTTATAGAATGGACTGTATAGTTCAGAGAAAACGTCGTAGAAATATGGTAAATTAAATTGGAAATCTGCAGGAGAACTTATTCATACCTCGTTAAAAGTCTGTGTATCATTGGAGTGAGTAAATAAGGTTGGGAGGTAATTATATAATAAGGATTCATTTCATTTGGGATTTTTATAGATTGATTCTACCGTCTAATTCTCGGAAAGTGTTTTGAGGACTCAGTCCAAATATTAACAGAGACAGTCGTCATCTTTTTTTTTTTTTTATTGAAGCACGACAAAGTGACTGCACTATGCCTGATGGTAAGAATAGTACAATCCAAAAACAGTGGTGACCACCGAAAGACAGATTATCCATCGCTGCTCGCCACTGTCATGCCGGTCATAATGACAAAAGTCACCCTGGCTGATCCCGAAACGCGACGCGCAGAAGCGAGTCACTATGACGGGCTTTTTCGCCATATGCATGGTGGTTGCGACCCAGTCGGGCTGTAAAACCCTACCACCCCGCTTTCGCCATTGCCTCGTTCGTTATTCAGCAGGGTGTACCAGGTGCAGGTGAGGTTGGCTTGGGTGTCTCAAGTTTTAAGATGTTACTCGACACCCCTTACACCCCGAAATTTCAATCTATACAAATATTACGACAAGTATGCGTGTCCTTTATTTGCCTACGTAAGCGAATATTCAAGTGTCTTTTAGAAAAATAATTTGAATTTTATATCTATACTAATATTATAAAGCTGAAGAGTTTGTTTGCATGAACGCGTTAATCTCAGGAACTACTGGTCCGATTTGAAAAATTATTTCAGTGTTATATAGCTCATTTATCGAGGCCTTCCTTATTAGTAGCTCACGCTGAGACCAATAGAAGAGGAGCACGTATGAAGAATGTTTTGAAAGTTGGGGTTAACGTACGTTTTATTGATGTGAAACATCTATAGGCGGAGGGTAAACCTGATTGTCGGCGTGGCGACGCAAGATACGAGCTTTGCACTATTAACGAAATACTCAAAAATATTTACAACCGCATCTGTATAAAGATAAGATTCAAATTGTTTTGTCGGCTACTCGTTCTAATAGTGCTACCCGGCACGCGCCGACAACCTAGCGCTCTTTGATAAATGCCGTAATCTGTTCTTATTGCATGTAACATATACATTACATAATTTCGATATTTCACATCTGCCAGGCGTCCCGTGACGGCTCAGTTGTTAAAAAAATATTTTTACATACTACGCAAACAAAGTCGTGAGTCAAAGTTAGCGTTATCGTAAAATAACTATTCAAAGCGGATGAAGTCGCGGGCAGAAGTTAGTATGTAATAAGGACAAAGAAAAGGAGAGTCTACTTGTGTCTACAATATAGCAACTATGTACATATATATGCATCTTATTATGTTGAGAATAGATCAATTAAGTTCTCCTCATAGACTGTACACAAACTATGCTCCTCGGAGGAAATTTAATAAATTGAGATGCAAAGTCGCCAGGTTAATTAATAATGTTTCAAGATGTAAGTGGTACTATTATTGACAATATAGTTATGCAAGTGTAGCTTCTTTAAGAATAGTGTTGTTGTTTTTATTTTATTTGGGTTATAATTAATTTAGTAAATGTGTTTGTGTCCTTTATACCGTCTACGATAAATAACTTCAAATTAATAAATAGATCTGTGTTTAGAGAAATAAAAAAACATTGCGTGTGTCTATGTGTACATGTGGAGGAATTGAAACGTCTTTGGCTTAGTTGCATTAAGTTATATATATGAGAATGCCTATAAACTATATACTATAGGATGTAAATACTTATTAAACTAAATACTTAATTATTGATTTACTCATTTTGGTATATAACTAGACCCAGGCAGACATTTATACATACTTTCACATATATATACCTACTTTATGTAGAACGCGTAATGAAATTTTTTCCATTTAAAGTAAAATTTTAAAGAGGTACATTTAGTGAATTTGTGGGGTTGTAGGGGGTATATCAGGAACTCCTAAGCGAATTTTGAAAAATCTTTTACCAGTAGAAAGCCATGTTACTTGTGCGTGTCATATATTAACCTGAAAGATGAAAAGACTGTATTGTGGTAGATGAATTTGAAAAGTGAGTCTGAGAAAAAACGATCGAGCCAAAACGTTTCTTACGAACGCTGTCTTAACGATGTGATTTTTTTTTAAACTGTATACGCTATTGTCCTAGCAAGGTCTTAACAGCTTCACCGGACTACCTTAATGATGAGATATGTGATGGAATTCTAGCTGTAGAGTTTCTTAATATATACAAAAAAGACAGCGACATCATCGGTGTTATTACTAAAAAGTTAAATATGTATTAAAGAAAAAGTGTGTGTGTACTTATGTACACGCGTTAGAAGTTATAAGAAGTTATACTTCTTTGGTGTAACAAGATAAAAATATTGTCAAAAATTTTATTTTTCGCCTAATTCTACCTATGTAGAAAAAACGACACTAACAATAGAAAAAAAGGATTTAATACATTGAAAGTTTTAATACAAAGAAATACAAACAACAAATGAAAGAAACAAAATGTTGACTATAGCTAACTTCAGGGTGTCAGTTTTTCATGATTGTGTGCACGCGTATCGTAATAACTTCGGGGTGTCGGTTTTCGTGACGGTGTGCGCGCGCATCATAAAATGTACTCTCATAATTTTCCCTAACGCGCCAAAAGAAGTATAACTTCAAAAATACTTGCTTTAAAAAGCTTTCGTAACAAATGCCCAGCGCTCACCCGAGGCATGTTCGCGTTATCCTTTTTTCGCAAGTCTAACCTAAACTAACCAAAGCGAGACAAAAGAGCAAGATGGCGATATTTCAACGAGCGCGGTGCATTTAAAATGTAACATTCTTAAAGCAAGTATTGAATACGTATTTAACTTTTTTGGAATAATACCGCTAATGTCTAACTTTTATATTTAAGTTACATAAAGTAGTTTTTTATATTTAAAAAAGTGCTGTTATTGGTCATATTATCAACAACAATTGTGAATTGTTATCAATATGTAATGATATGATAACTGAGTCACAACGACGCGTGACTGGGGCAGCTAGTAATATACTAACTGAACACAAAAATTACTCAAAAATGCGTTACGTTGAATTTAATAACGGCTTCTGTAATTCTTATCAGGTTTTTTTTTTATTGTAGCACGGCAAAGTGACTGCACTATGCCTGATGGTAAGCATAGTACCTACAATCCAAAAATAATAGCGACCACCGATTGACACACTGTCCATCGCCGGTCGCCACTATCATGCCGGCCTATAAAAAAAGCTGGATATGCACAGGCTGATTCCGAAACGCGACCCGTAGAAGCGAATCACTATTACGGGCTTTTTCGCCATATACATGGTGGTTGCGACCCAGTCGGGCTGTAAAACCCTACCACCCCGCTTGCGCCATTGCCTCGCTCGTTATTCAGCAGGGTGCACCATGTGCAGGTGAGGTTGGCTTGGGTGTCTCAAGTCTTATGATGTTATTCGACACCCCTTACACCCCAAAATGTTATGCTCTTTTAATTGTAAATAAAAAATGGTTACGAGATTCAATTAAAACGTTCCGAAACGATTAACATTATGTGCCCAGGGAAGCGTTACTTGGTGACTTCATTCCTCCCTTTACCAAGTAAATCTTAAAATATGTACGTATACGTATTTACTACGTAGAATTCGCTCGAGTTTCTATGAAAGCGCTGTCAGACGGTTTAACAGATCTTTAATGCGTTTCGTAAACTATTTGCTAAAGGTTCCGTAAGTACGCGGTTTGCATTCAACAATCTTTTTTTAATTATCTTAGAGACATCAGGGATGGGAAATATATGAGTCACTATTATTTATCATATGATGATTTCGATTTATCGTCGTTACTATTTATCGCATAGTATCAAAAATCATGTCCCAGTTTTCGTTTTGTGATATTCTATATTTTGGAGGTGGTAGAGCCACGTTGAAACTATAACTGGTTTCGGAATTAATGGGTTGGCTTGCCCGTAGTAGTACAACCCTCTCACAGAAAACCGACGTGAAGTAACATTGCTTGTATTGTTGCGTTTCGTTCGGTCAGTGAGAGTACCGAGGGCCATCTCCCCTCCTCTCTGCTCCCCTCTTCTCTCCCCTACCCTATTCTTTCCACATACCCTTTCTTTCATTCCCTTAAAACAAGCTGGCAACGCGCTTGCGACTCCTCTGGTGTTGCTAGAGTCTATGGACGGCGGTGATCGCTTAACATAAGGTGATCCGCCTGTTCCTTTGCCTCCTATATGATACAAAAAAACCTAATTCACTGATTTATAGGCATGTTATGTATTCGATATGGACGTTACTTGGTCCAAAGTTTTTACTTTGTGTTTTTTTTATGACAGGAGACAAACGAGCAGGTGGGTCACCTGATGTTAAGCGATCACCAACGTCCCTAGACACCAGCAACATCAGAGGAGTCGCAAGTGCATTGCCAGTCTGTATTGGTGTGTCGGTCGGTTTTCTGTGTGTCGGGTTGTACTAACTCGAGCGAGCCAACCCATTCATGCTGAAACCAATTATAGTTTCAACGTGGCTCTACCACCTGTCTTTTGAAACATAATTATAGATTTAATATTCTGATTTCAATTAATGCGTTCAAGGCGATAGTAAGCTAAGTCTGTAGAGAACACACCCGTAAGTGTAGTTATATGAAAACACACATATAGGTGTTTGGCGAAAGATTTTCAATTTACAGATAGAAAATACCTGATACAATTTTCTTTGATCGAAAGCTCAGACTTATTACAGGGATTTCAACCAATGTCGATAACAGCTGTACACACTATCAATGCGGTTTCATTGACCTCGGAAAATTCACTTATACTTTTTTTTTTCCTTCACTACTACACCATCACATTAAAGGTATAATATTAGTGCAATTAGTGTTTGATCAAAGTTTATATTTAAAAAAAATAGGTGTCTTTCCAGCCCCAAAGTTGAGACATCATAAGTTTTTGATTGCAGATTCTCAACTTACTTTTCTGATAGTTATCTAAAGCAGTGGTTCTTAATCTGTTTTACTCAGCGACGCATTAACTTACTCTTTACAAATTCGTGACACTCATATTTTCAGATATAAAAATTTTTATTGTATATTGTGAACGAAAGTGAGTGTTTGTCAATCTCGCGACAAACTTGACAGGTGTTTATGAAAAGACGCGTCACTAAACCATGGTTGAGAACCGCTGATCTGAACAAACATTAAAGAATTCTACTCCTTCGATCCGTTTCTTCATTGAAGATTTAGACTCAATATAAGATATACTTACGTGCCCTTTATTTAGTATAGGCACTTGTGAACGTCAAAACTGCCACCGCGACACCGGTTCGGAAGACAACCCAGTTATCAAGAAGAACTGCCAAGAAACTCGATCGGGTTAATTTTTTTAACAAATACATATCCAATATATCATATGATCGTCTTTAGCGGATGCACAAAGGGGAGACAATCCCAGACATTACCATCGTTCACATATTGATCCACTGTATAATATCCTTTTGACATCAAAACCGCTTGACGTGGCTCTTAAACTTACTGTCCGGCAAATCGGTAACATGCCTTGGGGCTTTATTGTAGAATATAACACTATTACTGGTTTTGCTAAGTCTAAAACATGGGACGACCAGTTTGTTACAGTTTCTAGTATTTAGATTATGCCGGTTTTTTACGAAATGCAATTTTTCAAAGTTTTTACGGATATAAATTAAATTATCAAGAATACACTGAGCTACGATTGTTTCGGATGACGTTGTTCCGCCTTCAAAATAAAAAAAAATAATACTAAAATTCAATCACAGCGCCACCTGCCGGACCGAGTCTGAATCTAAACCATTTTCGAATCCATTGGAACACACATAAAAAAAATCAACAAAGTAGGTCCAACCCTTTAGGAGGATTTCAGTCACACAAACTGAAGAATAATATTTATTTATTTATGTAAAAGAAATATACATCTATACATTTAAAAGTAAAGATGTAAGTACAAGTAAAATGTTAGTTTCGCCAACAATGATTTCTGTATATAAATACTTACATTTACTATTAGATACATTACAACCCAATATTCTTTATGTTTAGTAAAATATCAATTATCTAATAAATTACATAGATCTTAAGTGAAAAAAGAAAACTTTGAAATACAAATTTAAAATAAAAACAACTACAACAAACAGAATTGCTTATAATACAAAGTATTTAAAAAATATAATAATCTGCCACTATCCCACTAAAAACAAATACTATTAATGTTATGTGTGTAAATGTGAGCATCAATATGCATATTGAAAACAATACTTTAGAAATCTGTAGGATCTTTAGGATTCAAGTGTCGTCCATAATACCTTTTGTAACCATCACTTTAATAGATCTACTACGCTCATGAAAAATGTCTATATCAGATATTTTTTCATTGTATAAGTGGGCACACCTTATCATTATTGAATTAGACCCATATATGGCGTAACAAACAATGATTTGGATATTCATTTAGTTCTAATAGTAGTTTATTTGATTAATAATAACAACACCGTACCACGATTTAAATATTCGAAGTGAAGCACACGGGCATGTTGTAAAAGAGCTGATTTTGAGAGCGAGGCATTATATTACGGACGCTCGAGATCGGGTCTTCCAACAAACCTGCCAGTTGCTACTCTGTCTGATTTACTCCTTGCATTGTATTCACAATCCGATTAACTAATTGCTCTTCGACTGGAGTTAAATACTACATCGCCGCGGACTACGCAACGAGCCTTCCGCTCGCCCTGACCATTCAGTGATATATAAAAATATTTATATTCCTTCCCCCTTCCATGTGTAATATTTATACATATTTTTAAATATCCTGTGATGA
>JACEII010000002.1:4209150-4232750 GCA_014332785.1 Antheraea mylitta
TCCAAGGCACGGTTCTTTCTTAAATTCTCAAGTCTTTTCTGCAGACAAATTTCTGTTATAGCTATTAATATGACGTAATTCATAAGTAGGAAATGAGAAATTCTTTCTGTGTTTATAGTTATTTAAATTCCCATTTTCTCATACCAGTGTACGGAAAATTTCTTCTAAGACCGCTATAATTAATAACTTAAAATCTTAATAAATTAAAATCAATACTCATATTATAAAGTTGAAGGGTTTGTTTTTTGGTTGCACGCGCTAGTCTCAGGAACTAGTAGAGTCCGATTTAAAAAAATATTTTAGTGTTAAATAGGTCATTAATCGAGGAAGGCTATAAGGTCATATATCATTTGGGTAAAATTTATAGGAGCGGAACACCAATGAAGAATATTTCTAAATCGTTTAGTTAATCGTCAAATTTACGCTAGTCAAATAATAGAGAATAGACTTAGATATATTCTATGTAACTTTGTAGTTCGTTCGAAGCCAAAAATCGATAATGGGGTTGGGAGACTGCACGGTGAAACACAATTAAGGTACACTATACAACGCATCCAATCTATACGAGTAAATATGTTACATAACATGCAATATACTACGTTCAAAGGGTTCTCCGTGAATGATTTCATTTCGTTCACATATGAGCTTCATAATATAAACTCGAGCGTTGCATGTAAAAATAAAAGAGCGGGTTTTCAGAGTGGATTTCTATGAAATTTATTTTAAATTGGAATCGGTTTCAAAGGGTTTATACGCGAAACTGCAAACACAATATTCTAGGAACTGTTCGTAACGCAGAAAATTTCCTGGAACTGGATGCATTTTGTAACACGGAATTGAAAATTCAGTGATTTAATACAGAATGTGAGAGTGTGTTAATACAGCATATTAAGTTAAAGATATAAGGATAAATAGATTTTGTATTTGATTAAATTGTAGGCTAAAGTTGAGATAACAAAATGAACGTGGGGGAATCCCTTATGGATACCCACCTTCCCGGGGGAGAGGATGGGTTATGTCCGACTTGCACGGACTAAAACTCCAGGGTGTATCGACAGACCGTAGTGTTGGGGCTGCAAGGGATCGAACTGAGCTATTCCCCTTAGATAGCCGCCCCAACGGTCCGCCCGGCGGAAGGTGGCCACCGGGCTCCTACCTATAGAGAGGCAGCTGGGTACACACTAGCTACCTCCCCTCGTCCGCCGAACCTATGCAATGAGGGGATGAGCTCCCCGACTACATCCCTTCAGGTCCGGCTACCGTGGCAGGAGGAGTTGGGCAAAACGCCCCCTCTTCCTGCCGGTCCCCCGTTGGCGAAGACGGCCTCTGAGGGAGTCCGCCTCGCGGGCCTTCTCCACCGCCTCCTTTTGCAAGATAACTTCCTCGCAAAAGGAGGCCACTACTCGCCCCACCTGCTCGCTGCCGAGCATAGACGAGACCACTCAGAGAGAGTGTGCTGCGCGGTATCCTCCTAAGCGCCACACTCATGGCAGGCGGTGGTTGGCTCCCTACGAGCGATTCGGTGCAGGTACCACCCGAAACAGCCGTGTCCGGTGAGTACCTGTACCATCCTGAACGTGAGGGATTCCCAATCCCTCCCAAGGTACTCTCGCAGGACCGGGCGGACGGCGTCGACGGTGTACGATTCGTAGCGCGCGTCCGTCAGGTCCTGCATCCACCTCTGGACTGCCACCTCCGGCAACTTCTGCCTCTTACACGCTATCTCCCTGGGTGCCGGAGGCTCCTCACTACGTTTCCTCGCCACCGTGAATTCGTACACGGCGGCGAGTACTCCTGCTTCCAACTCCCAGGGAAGTAGCCGGCGAGCGCAAATGCCGACGCCAAGGACACCGTTCGGTACGCCCTGATCGCCCTCAGTGCCACCCTGCGCTGCGCACTGTGCGGCACAGAGGGCGTCCGCCCAGACCGGTGCTCCGCAGGCGGCCGTCGCCCGCACAACTCCCATAAAGAGTCGTCGGCACCCGGCACCTGGCCCCCCAATATTGGGGAGCAACCAGCCGAGTGCAGACGCCGCCCCCGCAATCAGCTAGACGCGCACAGCTCTCCACCCGATTAATAGTTTACCAGCCTCAGCCAGCTTCCTGGCCGCCTTCACGGGGAGGATCATGTGCACTGCACCAAGCCCCCCCCAATTCCTTTTAATTTCATCTACCCTGAGGTCCTCTATCCTGCAGTCGGCCTTCGTTGCCACGACCGTCATAACCTCGTCCCGGGACATCGAATCGTCGAGACCGACGATCCGGATGTCCGCCTTTTTGGTTGGTACGACGACCGTGGCAATTCGGCCAACGCCACCTCTAGCTCCCGGGCCAGTTCAGCGGCCTTCTCCTTGTTCTGACCCGGCAACTCAATCCTCAGGGCCCCGGTGGCCGTCGGCCTCACCCTCACCTCTCCTATACCAATATCTGGCAGGACAACGTGCGCCCTCCCCTTTACCATTACCTCCTGGTACCCGACCCCCTTACTGGCTGCGGCATCTTGAATAGTTAATATGACCGCAGCCGATTGGAGGGCGGGAGGTAACTTCTGCCCTACTGGCTTTGGTGGGGTTCTGTGCGCCGTGGAAAACCGCCGCCGCCGCCGTGAAAGCCGCCGGGGCCCTTATCGCCTTCTTCTTTCAGCCCACTACTGTGGACCACGCTGCCCCATCATTCTCCACCGCTGAGACCGGTAATGCAGCCAGTCAATCCCCAATGGGGTGATCACAGGGACCGGGGGCGCATTCGCGACCGGCTTTGCCCCACTAGTAGCTCCGCCTTTCTTCTTGTCTCCGGCCAGCTACGGATGAAGGGACGGCTCTGGAGGAAGACGCCTCTCCAGATTCTCCACACGTGTATTCAGCATGTTGCCGAACGACGTGCGGAGAATATCGACCGCCTCGGTGAGGGCCTGCCGCCACCCAGGCTCCACAGGTACCGGCACAGGTGCCGGCATGGGGGGAGGAGGAGGAGGAGGCATCACCTTTTTGGCGTTAGCCTCCCTTCGCCACGCCAGGTTCTCCGCCTCCATATCTTCGATCCGACGGCGGAGGGTCTTTGTCTTCCTTTGGAGTTTGCGGTTCTCCTCCCCATCCGTGCGGTCCACCAGGGACTCCACCACCTCTTGGAGAGTCCTGGCAACGGTCTTCAGTGCCTTGATGCACCTACCACTTATATTATTGATTTCTTCGCCGTCTCAAATATACACGTTACACTTGAGCCGGCAAGAGCCTTAAGACGCTGAGCGTCCAAGGCATATACATCCATTGGGGGTACCTCTTTTTGGAGTACCCCCTCTCGCTCCGAGTCGTAGCTTGGCAAAGAGCCGGCAACCGAAACAGCCGCGAAGCCAACGGCAGAGCCCGGGACAGACTCTGCAGCGCTCAAAGCGCCAGTCAGGGCCCGGTCAAACGACCCGTCGGCCTCCGAGATAGCAAAACTAGATTATTTCATTATTATTGGTATTATTTATAATCACATGAAGTCAATCTGTGAACGTATGGCTTATTGTGTTACTGTTTTCAATTATTCTAACAGACAAAGATTCATTTCTTATATTTAAGTTATGCAACGGATTTACATCAGGAATTATTATAATTAATGCATTAATTACATGTAGTTAAAATGTGAGTTTATTCAATTATAAAATCTTTAGCTCATGGGTAACGAACGGACCGGATGTGCGGCTCGACATGGATTTTGATCAAGCCCGCGAAACTTTTTAAAATCGTCTGTGGAAAAGTTCTTCGCGTAATGTATGTGGCGACATATATGTTTATGAATAATAATCTTTCATTAAAAATATAACAGATCAAATATCAAGTCAGACTTGCTGGACGTAGTTTGAATTGATAATGATCTAAATGTTGATGATCTTGTTTCCCAAGATCAAATTGCTAATTATTCCCACTCATGCATATTTGACAAATATCTATACTAATATTATAAAGAGGTAAAGTTTGTGACGTTGTCTGTTTGTAACGTTGTAGGGGGTAATCCGAGGATCTACTAGTCCGATTTGAAAAATTCTTTCAGTATTATATAGCATATTTATCGAGGTAAATAATAGGAGGTAGAAAAATCGAATTCTTTTATTTCGAAATATAATGAGTTTCATAATATTCAGTTCAAAATCTAGAATACATGAGTTATTTAGATATCGTCGACTATACATACAAGGACATCTCGAAGAGGATTGTTGTCAAGCAGGTGGTCGTACAAAACTAAGCCGAAACTCAATTCACAATACGTGGGAAGAAAATACGCACCGACTCTATACATGCGAGACAAAAATATGAAAAAGAAATGTTCATAATATCTCGAGTGATAGTTTAAAAATATAAAAGAGATTTTTCAAATGACAAAGTTTCACGTTTTGATAATTTTTTAACATATTATTATTTCCTTCAGATGGAATATATTTAATGAACACAATATTAATTGTAATTAATCATCGCCTAGAGGTGTCATTGTATACCAATACCTAAAACATATCTTGTATGGGTAAAATATATACAAAATACATTTAAGTGGGTACTTAGATCTTACAAAGGATAAGATTCAATACACCGAGGATGATACATAGAGTTATAAAGCCCCGTACAGTCCGTGTTGTAATTGTAAGCTGATTCACAATTCAATGGGTTGATACTTATATTATATTGAAGTACCTGGGCGACCGAGCCGAGCTCGGTTCTTTAAAAAACATTTTTGAAATGAAATAAACTGTTAGGTTTGCCTTATAAAATTAATATTTTTTACAAAAGAAAAAAAATCTCTTCTGGTGTCACTCTGATTCGAACCGGGGTTACACGGATTTTCGAAGCAACCGATTTCTATCTGAGCTATTTTTGTTTTGACAGCGCCGGCGTAATTTACCTTTATATTCTATCTATATTTTTTCATTGCCTGAAAACTCAGTTAAAAAAGTTTTCTATGAATAAAATCTAGATCGATTTATCGTTCCCGAAACTATCTACATACTAAGTTTCACGGAAATAGATGACGCCGTTTCCGAGATCCTGAATATATACACATATAAAAATATACAAGAATTGCTCGTTTAAAGGTATTAGATAATACTCGCTGAAATAGTAAGAAAGCAAATAGAAGTAACACTAGCTTACCGGGAGTTTTTGCGGAATGTTAGCTTGTTCTGTAGTGGGTTTTATATGTTATTCGTAATCATTTGTTATTAGACTATATTTTGTATAATATTGGTGGTGTTTTACGTATTATAGTTGCGTTATTGTGCACAAGTGAAGTGGATGGCAAAATAATAACACGGATCATGAATTCTGAGATGCCCCAAAAACTCCATGGAAAGTTCTAAGTTGTGTTACAAAGTACGTATTGTCGGTGCGGGCGCTCAGGAAAACCAATTAACACTCTGCAGGCACTGTGACTATTTATCCGAACAGAGCAGCCTTATAATAACTTCAACATACGAGTGCCTGCACATCGACGTGTAGTTATCATGCCTTTTACCTGCCAAACTGTGGAAGTCAACGCAATTACTATTTACTCAAATTTCTCCAAAATAATTTAGTAACACAAATATAACAATAACGGTCAAATTATTCTCATTTAAGTAATACATCAATTTCTATATAATAGTTGTTATTTATGTAAAGAATTGTTTGTATCTCTAACATGGTGTCGGCAGTTTTAATGTTCCGGTCGCGTTGTAGTCTCGCTTCTCGGTATGGACAGTATGGAAACTACCTATGAACGCTCGTACCGGCACACTCACACAAACATGCGCATCGACGAGACCCCTAAGCGGTTTTCGCGGTGCTGTCGATGGAGTACCTTTTAAAACCTCTCGTCGATGCGCATGTTTGTATATGTTTGCCGTTTTAGAGCATTTGTACGTAGTTTCCGTACTGTCTTTCATAAATATATATATTTTTTACTTTATTTTTGGCAATCTATCTTTCAGATTATTACTGCCATTGTTGCGTAGACAATAATATTACAAGCGTCGTACGATCACTTCAATATTGCGTCGTGTGAGACAATATTCTAACAAGATGGTGGATCCATTGTTAGAGCCTTCCAGGGAGTTTTTATGGCATCTCAAAATTTCATGCTCCGTGGTATTATTTTCCATTCACTTCACTTATGCACAATAATCTAACTATATTACGTAAAACACTACCAAATTTACAAAATATAGAGTCAAATAACAGGATTATGAATAAAATATAAAATCTACTACATGGCAGACTAAAATCCCGCCAAAAAAGCCGTCTTTCATATTTACACTGTGGAAAGTGGAGTCATTTGCGTCCGTAGGAATTACCTCCAGTACCCTACACGTGCTTTCCGGGTGGTGCTAAACAAATGACAACGTCGAATATCGGGCGACGGTTTTAACTAACCTGACATTGTGGATAACAACAAACCACAAAGACAAAGTATGGGAGGAAATGCCCATTTTACCGTAAACACCGATGTCTCGGGAACGGTGATCTTGGCTTTACCGCCTGGATCAAAAGGTAGAAAACCTTTTTAAAAATTACCCCAAATTCTACGGTGGGATACGTGCCAAAAGAATGCATAGCTAATGGGAAGATTAGTTACTAGCGCCAACCTCAGTGGACCTGGCAAACTCTGTTGTATGTAGCCTTCTTGAGGGAATAGGCGTCACCCCTCAAGTGACTATTTAAATCGACCTTTCTCGTGGGAACAACATGACAAGTGAATTAAAATCTTATTATGAAATTTTGAAAAATAAAGAATATGATTTATCAAGCGATCCGGCTAACCCCCGGCGCCATGAAGTACCCGGGCCTCATGGTGTGAAATCTGCTACCGAAGACTGTGTAGGGGTGAGTAACCAGGCCCCTGCACTAGTAAATACTACTGAAAAACGATTTGTCCAGCAGGTACTCCATCCTAATTTGTTCGCAAGAACTAGAAGCTCGTCGATGGGAAGTATTTCCCAGACAGAAACTGTTACTACAATTCTGCAGACCACTAACCCGGATGTGCCAGCACCAAAACCACCAGACTGGCAAAGAGTTCCTGTAAGCAGAAACCACAAGCGAAAAAGACAGAAACTACAGTCCCCTTCGCCAGAAAAAATCACAACAAGCAATAAGTTTAGCGGATTACCTCTCAATTGCAAAGAAGCTGTGAAGAAATCAACAGAAAAACGGCCAAGCAAACCCCCACCTATAATATTATACGGCATTGAAGACGTTAATAAACTTGTAGAACTGATACAATCCACAGCAGATAATGATAGCTATACAATAAAAATTGTCAACAGAAACCAACTGAGAGTAACCTGTGTAGATACAGCAATATACAAAAATGTTATCAATCTAGTCCGAAACAAAGGTCTCATAGGTCATACTTTTAACTTGAAAGACCAACGCTGCTATAGAGTAGTCATAAAAAATCTACATCATACAACCCCACATAGTGCAATCATAGAAGCGATTGAAAAAACTGGAAATAAAGTCTATGGTGAAATTATAAACTCAAAATTTGGACCAGATAAAAAACCAACCTCCACATTCTTTGTTAACATCGAACCAGGAGACAACAACGCAGCAGTGAAAGATATTTGATATATCCATCACCAGTCGATAACAATTGAAGATCCAAAAAAGAAAACAACATTGCCACAATGCCAAAGGTGCCAACAGTACGGTCATTCAAAAAATTACTGCATGAGGCCATACCGATGTGTAAAATGTGCTCAGGGACATAGAACCGCAGATTGTCCAAAGAAAGACCGTAACACACCAGCACAATGCGCTCTTTGCCAAGGCGCGCACCCGGCCAATTATAAAGGCTGCGAAGTGTATAGAGAGATCCTGGAAAGACGTATGGCAAGAAACCCAATGTCCAAGGGTAAATCACGAGAGGTGCCAAGTAAAACTGTTCCCATAGATAACCGACCTCATCCTAAAGAAACACAGGAACAACAGCTCTACTCTGATATACTGAAAAAGAAAAAAAACGGACCAACAACTACAACCGGCATAAGTAGCAAAATAGAAGAGTTATTAATCAAACAGTTCGAAAAATTCGACATGATCTTACAACAGATGAGCACTCTTATGAGTCTCATAGTCACGTTAGTTGAAAAAATATCAAAATGACCGCCCTGAGAGTTGGCACGTGGAACATCAATGGTCTTGCCCCAAACAAAGCTGAATTAGAACTACTGATATACAATAATCTACTTGATGTTGTTCTAATATCTGAGGCACACTGTACAGATAAAAGCAAAATCATCGTCAAAGGATGCAACACTTACGTCACTAATCATCCTGATGGAACGGGCCATGCAGGTACAGCCATTGTAATAAGAATCTCCATCAGACACCAAGTCCTCCCAGAATTTAGGAGAAACCATATTCAGGCTACAACCATTGCGGTAGAAAGCAGCTGTGGACAGCTTAACCTGTCAGCAATATACTGTCCACCGAGACATACAATTAGTGCAGCAAATTTCGCGGAATACTTCTCAACACTGGGAGGAAGATTTGTGGCCGGTGGAGACTGGAACGCTAAAAATACATACTGGGGTTCAAGGTTAACAACAACTAGAGGTAGGCAACTAAAACTAAGCCTTGATGAAAACAATCTCAACTGTATCTCATCAGGAGAACCAACTTACTGGCCCACAGATCCAAATAAAAAACCAGATTTGTTAGACTTCTTCATAATAAAGGGACTCTCGACCAATTACATGAAGGCTGAATCCTGCCTAGACAGTAGCTCTGATCACACCCCTGTCCTTCTAACTATTAGTAAGTCAATCATTAGCTACGAGAGGCCTGATGCCCTGTACAATAATCTCACTGATTGGGAAGGCTTCAGAGAGTACATTGAGAAAACTATCGAGATGAATGTCTCCTTGAAAACACCTGATGAGATAGATGATGCGACCCAATACATTACTAACCTTATACAAAAGGCTTGCTGGATCAATACTCCCTTAAAAAAAGAAAAAATACGCCAGGTTGTTGGGAACGTACCTCTAGAAATAAAACGCAAAATACTAGAAAAGAGGAGATTACGGAGAATATGGCACCAAACTGGATATAAATGCGATAAGACTGCACTTAACAAAGCTATCAGAGAACTGAAAAACTTAATCGATAGCTTAAATAATGCCACACTACAAAATAAATTGGAAAATCTAACTGCCACAAAATCGACAGAATATTCTCTCTGGAAGTTTACAAAGGCATTAAACAGGCCACAGCAATATAAATGCCCTATTAAAACTCAGTCTGGCTGGACTAAGACAAGTAGAGAAAAAGCCAACATGTTTGCAAAACACCTAGCCGCCATCTTTACACCTAATGAAGGCAATAATGTGGAGTTCGAAAACGAAATCGAATGCACACTGCGGCAGGACTTACAACTGTCCATCACACCAAGACCAGTCACATTTGGGGAACTGAAGAGAAACATAAAAAGACTACAAAACAAAGAAGCTCCTGGATTCGATCTCATCACAAAAGAAGTTATTATGCAACTTCCCAGGAAAGCATTGGTTTTTCTAGTCGTTCTCTTTAATGGGGTGCTTCGAGTACAATATTTTCCCAGACTATGGAAAGTATCCATAGTAACAATGATACACAAGCCAGGAAAGCCCCCGGAAGACGCGTCATCGTATAGACCTATAAGTCTCCTACCTGTGCTGTCCAAGATATTTGAGAGGATTCTACTGAGCAGAATGTTACCCATACTCAACGAAAACCTGGTAATACCTCAACATCAGTTTGGTTTCAGACAACAGCATTCTACGGTAGAACAAGTGCATCGGGTGTGTGATAAGATAAGACAGTCCCTTGAAAAAAAGGAGTACTGCTCCGCTGTATTCTTGGATATTCAGGCAGCCTTTGATAAAGTGTGGCATAGGGGCCTTCTCTACAAAATAAAAAAGTCCCTACCGCATAGTTACTACCTTTTGATGGAGTCATACCTCACAAACAGAATTTTTCAGGTGAGAGAGGACGGAGAGCTCTCCGCTATTCAAGATATAATGGCGGGAGTTCCACAGGGATCTGTCCTTGGTCCTGTTTTATACACCATCTACACTGCTGACCTCCCAGAAACCCAAGGGGTAACTACGGCTACATTTGCCGACGACACTGCTATTCTCGCAAGCAGCAAGGACCCTATCGAAGCATCCACTGTATTGCAGAATAGCATTGATAAGGTCAACGAATGGATCCAAAAATGGAGAATCAAAGCCAGCACAACTAAATCTGTACACATCACGTTTACGCTGAGAAGAGGAAGCTGTGCTTTGATTAAAATGGGCGACAATGTTTTGCCACAGAGTGACTCTGTTCGATACCTCGGTATGCATCTGGACAAAAGGCTGACCTGGAAAAAGCACATAAAATCAAAACGAGACGAGCTGAACATGCGTTTCAGAAACATTTACTGGTTGATGGCACGTAACTCCAAACTTTCGATCGACAACAAACTGCTGATATACAAGATGATATTAAAACCAATATGGATGTATGGCGCACAGCTGTGGGGAAGTGCTAGCGACCCCAATATAAACATAATGCAAAGGCTGCAAAATGGCATACTAAGAACCATTTCAAATGCACCATGGTTCATCACTAACACAGAAATCCATGAAGCTCTGAGCATAAGAACTGTTAAAGAGGAGCTAAAGCTAACAGGGAATAAATATAAAACACGTCTGGAAAATCACCCAAATGACCTAGCCACCGCATTAGCAACTATTATTGAAAATAGTGAAGCTGTTAAGGCTTTGCTATGCCAATAGCGTAATCAGTTCGAAAAAAAAAAAGTATCACAAGGCACTTGTTTATTACCTACTCGACAATGGCAGTAGTAATAGTCGGTTGCCGAAATTGAAGTAAAAAAAATTGCTTATCGTTTTATTTTCATAAACGCTGAAAACGTTTTATCTACATTAATGACATAAGTTCTGTGTGTTCATTTTGAGATAGATACAGATTACAAAGGTATATAATAACAATGGTTTTAAAAAGAATATATTTCTGTTTGTACTCGGGCAATTTTTCATGAAATTGTTGTACACGGGATCTTTATATCGTATCTGAATTGATACGGTAGTTTCCCATAAAACAGTTACAATAAGTACTACAATCAGTTATCACGAAACTCTAAAAAAATTGTTTTAAAAAGTAAGAAAAAAAATGAAATTAAAGATTAATATTGGAACAAATAATAAACTTCATATATGTTGCTCTGTAAACATAAAAGTTAATTATTGCATAATAAATTACATGAAACTATACAAAATTATATAATTAGCAACATAAACACTTGTAAACATAAAAATGACATTACAAATTTATCTTTTAAAATTTTACTTCCTACTATTTTTTTTAAATATTTTATAGATTACTTTCACATGAAATTACGTTTATTTTTAATATACTTAATTTATTAGAATTAATAACTAGAATATGACGAAACTGCATATAATATTTAAGAAAAAACTTTTTCTTTACATATATTTAAGTATGTACCATTATAATCTATGCACATCTCCTATTTTAGAGCTAGTTCATTCATTGGCTTTCATGTTGGTAAAGTTTGAAAAATTACAATGGTGCGAAAACAAATTTATCACTAAATTCGAAACACAAATGCACAAGTTCAAATTTGAATTTGAAATTTTTAACGAAACGACACATATTTGAAATTAAAGTGGCCAGTTCGACAAAAGACCAATTCATAAAAACTGGAGCGAATCTCTTTGTAAAATCTCGTAAAAACGCGTCACAAAAATGATTGTTGAATCCACAGGTGTCGACGTGCAACAGGTCTAAATTATCTATACTAATAATATTATATTTTAAATTATATTATAAAGAGGTAGAGTTTTTGACTTTATAGGGGTTAATCTCAGGAACAACAAAACCTATTTTGAAAATTTTTACCAATAAAAAGTTACGTTATTTGTGAGTGTCATAGGCTATATAAATTATTAGGTCTTTACCTATCAAATTGCCGTTTTGTATGAAAAAATTGAAAATGTAACGCGCCTAATACGGCCCTGACCGCGGAGTACGTCCCTGCGCTGCGCATGCGCCTCCCTCTCGGATCGTACAATGTCATGCCACCCTAGTCAGTCGCTCACAGACCGTGATAGTGTTAAACTGGCTCCCAACGTATTGGCCTTGAATTCACTAGTAATATTTTGAAATACCGACGTACGCAAACATAATGCCGCCGCGAAAAGTTCGAAACGACAAAGACACTGACGGAGATTCCAGTTCAAGTGAAGAATCTTTGAAATCGGTGCAAACAACGCCTGTAGCACCTGTGCTTATGTCTGGAGACCAGCTATCCTCGCTTTTGGCCGCCTTTTCTAAGGCTCAGGCTGAAGCGAACCAGAAGCTTGTGGAATCTCTTTTGACATCGCATTCAGGACAGCTACCAAGCGTGGATTCCGCCGCCGCGGTCATGTCATCGTCTTCGTTGTCGTCACAAATTCCAGGTAACCTATCTATGTGCACCGCGCGCTTTGATGTTTCGTCGCAGTATCCCGAAGCTGTTGAAGCATTTATAGACGCAGTTGAAATGTTTAAGGACTGTACATCAGTTAGCGACGATATGGCTCTTGGAGGACTTCCCATGCTATTTCACGGCGAAGCAGCAGTATGGTGGCGTGGAATTCGAAACGAAATAGTGTCGTGATCAGAGGCTGTGAAACGCCTACGCTCGATGTATGGTATACCACGCCCTGCATATAAATTGTATCGAGACATCTTTGTGCTGAGCTAGGTTTGGTTCGAGCCGATATATTTATTGTAAGGATACGAGCTTTCCTGGCAAAATTACCATATCAATTGCCAGAGGAGGCACGATTGGTTATGATATACGGTTTACTACATAAGAGGATTAGAAAACGGTTGCCCAGAGATCTCGTAAATGACATTGAAACACTGATAGAAAGGGCACGGTCTATAGAAGAATCGCTCTCCGAGAATGTTGAGGATATGGAATATACTTTGTCGCAGCCGCCCAGAGAACCCGAGGGGGGTTCGAGTTTGAAATCTACCTACAGTGTTGTTACTGCGCAGTGCTCCCGTAGCGTTACTGCACAGGGCTCCGGCCCGCGTAGTTCTGCTACTGCGCAGGACTTTCAAGGTCGCGCGACGTCGCCGCGTCGCGATCGTATTTCAACCAAAAGTGATATGTGTGATAATAAAAAAAAAACAATTTTGTGTTTACTGTAAATCGCGAGGCCACAACCGCGACTCATGTGATAAGTTAAGTAAAAAGTTTTCAACGTCTATTGATGTATTCTGTTATGGATGTGGCGAAAAGGGACATATCCGAATAAATTGTACTAAATGTAAACAGAGTAGTGATGATAATAGCGTTAATGATATTGTTAAGGTAGAAAATGTATTTTCATCTATTTGTATGAATTATAATAGACACGGTCGGCCTATCTTACAAGTGAGCATAGGGGGGTTCACAGCGTTATTGGATACCGCCACGCGTCGCAGTATAGCAAGTAATTCGCTTTATGTATTATTGAAAGGTTTAGGTTTAAACTTTCGCTCCGAAATTATAGTAATAAAACTTGCGGACGGTATTGTTAGAAATACTAGGGTACTACTAACTATCGTTGACGTTCATCTTGCTTCACTAATAGTGCCGATTGAATTTGTTACCTTACCCGACGCGGTTAACAATGAAACCTTGTTAGGTATTGATTTTATTATTTAAGCGAAGATGATTCTTAATTTTTCTAGCTATACTTGGTGCACAGCTGACCGGCCTCAGATCTTACACCCTCTGACGTGGGAAATCCCACAAGACCCGATTCAGTGCGCCTCTGTGAACGTGTTACGTGAAGATGAGGGCATCACACTATCAAAGTCGGAGAGGTCTTCCCTGGAGAATCTATTAGGTGAGTATTCCGATATTTTTAATGTAACGGGAGAACCAACACCATTTGCAGAGCACCACATAGATACTGGTGATCATCCGCCTATTGCTGTGCCTCCATATCGCGTCACGCCTGCGAAGAAAGAGATAATGCGCGTCGAGTTAGACCGAATGTTGGCAGAGGACGTGATTGAGGAGTGTGAATCTGCTTAGGCGTCGCCATGTGTTCTGGTGCCTAAGCCTAATAATAGGTATAGGTTTTGTGTAGACTATCATAAATTGAATGCGGTTACCAAGACAGATGCGTATCCTATGCCACGCATCGATGAGCTGTTACAGTCGACCAAGAAGGGTTGTGTAACGAGCTCATTGGATCTTCGTAGCGGATATTGGCAGGTGAGTACATCTGACAGAGATAAAACGGCATTTATCACTCCTTTTGGTACATATCGTTTTAAACGCATGCCGTTTGGTCTTAAACGCAACGGCAACGTTTCAAAGATTAATTGACCGATTCAGGTCTAGTAATACACTATGTCATAAAACTATTCTAGGGTACATGGATGATCTTTTGGTGATTTCGGAAAATTACACCACTCATATTTCAGATCTACGTGCGGTATTTGAACGTCTACGCATCTTCAAACTGCGAGCGAATCGAGATAAATGTACTTTCGCCAGAGAACGGATTAAATACCTCGGGCATGTGATATCACGAGATGATATATCCCCGGACGAAGATCTGCTAAGGGTGTTACGTCCAAGTTCGTCCCGAAACAGGATGGTCCTTATGTCATCACAAAGAAGGTGAGTCCAACTACCTAACTTCTATCCTCCCAGCGTACTGGAGATGTCATTGGGAAGTATCATCTGTCCGATCTTAGTAGGTTTCATGACAGAGGGGGTGAGAGTCTGGAGCCGGTCGCTCCAAAGCGTCGTAGAGGTGTTCCGCGGAAAATCCGTTCCTAGGGCGTTTATGTTATAGTTTGACCATTCGATAAGGTCTCCTCTTGGTCAAAAGGGGGAGTATGTAACGCGTCTAATACGGCCCTGACCGCGGTGTACGTCCCTGCGCTGCGCATGCGCCTCCCTCTCGGATCGTACGATGTCACGCTACCCTATTCAGTCGCTCACAGACCGTGATAGCTTTAAAAACAATTTTTTTTCATGTCTTTTCTATTTGTATTAATCAAAGTAATCACCCATGCAATCAATGCATCTTTGCCAACGCAGTGGCAGTTTATTGATACCCTTCTTAAAGAAATCGGCTGGACGGGAGGCAACAAATTCTTCAAAGGCATGTTGTACTGCCTCTCGGATATTGAATTTTTTTTCCGCTAAGGAGTTATCCAAATTCTGAAAAAAGTAGTAGTCTGTAGGCGCAAGGTCTGGTGAGTAAGGCGGATAACGGAGAACTTTCAACCCCAGTTCTTGCAATTTGGAGACCGCCTGCTATGCAGTATGAGTTCACACGTTGTCTTGCAGGAGCAGTGGAGACGAGCGATTGACCAATGCTGGTTGAAAATGTGCCAGCTTCTCCATCATTGTATTCAGTTCTTCACAGTACACATCTGCAGTAATGTTCACCCCGTTTGGTAAGAAGCTGTGATAAATCGCACCGGTGCTAAACCACCAGACAGTGACCATCACTTTTCTAGGGGTAAGTTCTCGTTTAGGGCATTGTTTAGGTGTTGAACCAAGATCCAACCAACTTTCTGAGCGCTTGTGGTTATCAAACAGAATCCATTTTTCATCGCAGGTAACAATGCGGTTTAAAATTCCTTCATTTGTGTGTTTGTTGAGAAGTGCAAGGTACGTCTCGATGTGTACTTCGCGCTGGCGATCATTGAGTTCGTGGGACACCCATTTGTCATGCTTTTTTACGTTTTAATTAATTAATTTGAAATTAGAATCCTTAGCTAGAAAAAAAAAATCTTTATTTGAACTGGCCAGTATTGCAGAACGGCAATTTCATAGGTAAAGACCTATTATTAATACGAAAAATGAAAGACTTTTTGTGGTAGTCGGATTTGCAAAGTAAGTCGGAGAAAAAACGATCGAACGAAAACACTTCTTACGAATGCTGCCTTAACGATGAGAGATATATGATTGAGTTCTAGAGAAAACTTTAGAACTTGATAATGCCTACAAAAAATTCAACGACAGCATATGTCTAACTTTTATATTTAAGTCACAAGACGTAGTTTTTTTATAAATATTTACCGCCCAACGATGTGGGCACGGTTCAGCTAGTTTTATTAGAAAAGAGATGGTAGCTCATTGGTTAACATGCTTCAATGCGTCTGATTGATTTAGGTTTGAATACTTTTGAATAAGTTTGAGCTTCGAGTGACAGAAAACGTCGTGTTGAAACCATAGCAAGATGATGCGACTTAAGTTAAGTTGATAATTGTCGACCCGTAAGTTGATAATCTGTCATAAAGAACCTATGGGTGTGTTTCGACATCTGCGCTTGAGATCCCGTTGATCTACGTTTAGCATGTTTGACATTTGGACCAGATCGTCGTTTACTATCAGAACACTTATAACAACAACAAAAAAATGAGCCGTTATGGCACGCCTGGCAGATGTAAAACAGCGAAATTGTTCGAGTCGAATGAAGCTCAAAATCTCAAATTACACTATAGGTATGCGAGTTCAGTGTGGCAAGAGAGATTATGCACAATCGCTTGTGCATGCCGTCATCGCGTCGTCGCTACGCCAACAATCAATACCTTCGCCTATAGATGTTTCACATTAAAAAATAGTGTTTGCTTTTTATCATAATTCTTTGTTACTATTACTTATTATTATTATTTATTGTAATTACCGTAGCACCGCCTGGTGGCGTCATGTAAAAAATAATATAATAAAAAAAATGAGGTGTCACAGGACGCATGGCAGATGTGAAACATTGCAATTGTTTTGTATAAGTTATATGCATAAAAGAACAGATTACAACAGGAATCAACTATGGCATAATGAAAAAAAAAGCTAAAAGAATATAAAAATATTTCTAAAAATAATTGCTGCTTATTTATTTTATTGCATAAATATCCATTTTATTAAATACAAAAATTCAATTAGGCGCAGGCGCGGTAGGTTTTTGGCGGCATTTATCAAAGGGCGTTACGCCGTCGGCACTTGCCGCGTAACACTAGTAGAACGAGTGGCCTACAAAACAGTTTGAATCTTATGGTAATACAAATATGGTTGCAAATGTTTTTGAGTACTTCGTTAATAGTGCAAAGACGCCACGCCAACAATCACATTTACCCTCCGCCTATAAATGTTTCACATCAATTTTTTTTTTTAATTTATACATATAACCGTACTTTTTAGATTTTTGTAAAAAATGTTGCAGGGTCCTAGGAATAAGTAGTAAAATACATTTCAATCAATTTTAGAAATGTCTGTCTGGCTGTTGTATAAACACACATCACTGCTAAAATACTTGGGTCATAATAAAACCTCTTCAATAAAGTTATAAAGCATATCTTCAAGTAATATCTATTCTTTGTTTCATTAAAATCGGTTAGGTCTATCAAAAGTTATTGTACTTTTAATGACGACGCGACTTAAGTACGAGAGAAAGTAGATAACTAAACAGACCTTATACATTCAGATGCCTTTATTAATCGCTGTTTTATTACATAAGGTTTTACGCGGAATACCGTTATAAAATCAAACCGTTTGATGAAAATGTCGATGTATATTTGCATGCATTAACAATGAGGGTAGTCTGTAATTTTATTACACAGTGACGCGGACGTGGCAAACCGATGGAAGCTGGAAGCCATTGATTTGTTTTAAACGGTGGACGCATGCCTTGTCATTATAACGAAATTAAAGCTGCTGTACTGTATTTGTACATATTTTATATATTTTGTGTTATGACGCAACACATTATGTTGGTAACTACAATTATAACAATGTAAATATGAATGCAATTCTAATAGATTTATTTCTATGTATTAAATTGGAAAATGTGTCAACTAGCGGGCCCGATGGACGCTGTCCCGCCCGATAACAAAAGAAAACCTTGTAAAATTATATACCTAACCTATCGTTGTGAATCACTTTACATAAGGGTGAAAATCACATGAAAAACCGTTCAGTAGTTTTTTAAGTTTATCGCGAACAGACAGACAAACGTGGCAAAGGATTTTATTTTATAATATGTATTGATAATCTTTAAAATATTCTTTATATGTTTTATTGTTTGTTATATTTTCGCCTTAACAACTTAATCAATCTTTTTTTTTTTCGTAATGACTACGCTATTGACCCAACAAGGTCTTAACAGCTTCACCGCACTACTAAGGCGAGCGCTTAAGGCACTCAGCCGATTTTATTTTGGCAACCAGCTCAAGGGTGCACGGCACACCTCGGCTTGGCTGTTGCCTATTGCATGCAAAATCACGACCTATCTTAGATAAGCTAGCTAACTATTCATATATGTATGAGTTGTTGAAACGTATATGTGTACCAAGCATACACGCCTCAACAACTCCTCCATATATTTATTATCGGAAAATTGAGAGTTTTTCTGTTCGATAAGGGAAAAAAAGTAAACCCTTCCACTTTCATGCGTAAGCGTGCAAGTGTGTGGGGGTGATCGTGTAGTGTTGAGGCGGTGATGTATATTTGTGTGTCACCGTATCGCGCAAACGACGCACTCAAGGGCTCCCTACCGAGAGATCGGACCTAGGCTTGAGCCGCTGCCGTGGGATATTTTATATTAGACTATGGGTTTTATCAATACATATATGGGATATGTCGTGGACCAAGTTATGACTGAATATAAATGACACCAAATCAAATCGAGTTAATTAACTAGTTATGCCCGCGACTTCGTTCGCGTGTAACCTTATGTAAAAAACAGTGATTAAAAAAGTCATCTGACAGTATTAAGTCCATTTACTTATATACTTTTCTCCCGTACTTACGCCGCGTCGTCATTCAAATTACAATAACTTTTGATAGAGTGGACCGATTTTAATGAAACAGCGACTAAGTTACTCTCGAGGATATGCTTTATGATTTTATGGCTGAGGTTTTATTATAAACGTAGTGCTTTAGCAGTGATTCGTGTTCATACAAATAGACAGACAGATAGATATTTCTGAAAATGATTATAATGTATTCTGTCACTTATTCCTAGACACCTGAAACAATTTTTTTTTCACTAAAATCGTAAAAGTCTAATAATACATTAGATTAACATTCTTATTATATGTATACATCCACGGAGACTACGTTTATCACGCGTTTAAATTAAATAAAGAACAATAGTGTCGTTACATTTCAAAATGAGCTTTCTATACACCCAGAACGAAGTTCGAATTTTGTCGTTAATGTTTGGTTGTTCGGTGGTTCAGTGGTTCGGCATTGACTTCCAATATATATCTTGGTAGCGCGCAAATATTCATATCTTTTATTTAATTTGGTTGATTTAATAATTTATTTATTTTTTTCGCTTTTCAGTGCCTCATGGGTTTTTGATATTGAAGTCGGCTTATATTTTTTTAATCGTAGTTCTGATCGTATTGAAGTGAAAATCGGTAACTATATATGAATAGTTAAACATAAACAGCTCAGTACCTTCGTATTTATATGTCAACTTTAAATGTCAAATTATAGTATTTTTCACAATTCAGCGGTTGCGTGTGAAATATAAAGTACGTTTAAAGCATAATTTCAATCATCTATATCAGTGTTTCCCAAGGTGGGTCCCACGCCCCCACAGGGGGTAATTTGATAGTTAAAGGGGCAATTTAAAAATGGACTAGAACCGACTAACCATCTCGTTTTGGATTATTTAAATGCAATGCTAGATATCGGTGACAAATTTAACAAATAAGGCAAATAAAAAAAAATGCTGTAAATAATTATCAGGTATAATTTCATTTGACGCTACCAAAATATGAAGTGACTAATTAGAGTCGTTAAGTAAGTTTTTCATAATATGTTTTTAAATTTTACACACGATGTTTTGATAACAATTTCATAGTAAATTCTTTCTAAAACTTATCATTTATACTTATATCACTTATCATCTTGGGGAAATAAAACAATTTTTAAGGGTTAAAAATTATGTAAGGGGGACGGGAGGCATTAAAATTGTATAAATGTTAATGTGGGGCACGGCTTAAAAAAGGTTGGGAAACGCTGATCTATATAATTAGATCCCCAATTTAATTATAAAAAAAATATACTTTCGGTATATCGATTTTCTTGGTTGTTTCTCTATTTACCTACTACGTAAACATCGCAAGTAATAATCGGCTTAACTAAGAAATATTTTTCAGTTATAAATATACTCTCTTAGAATGTAATATTTTATCACAAAAGGGGTTTCGTTTGAACGTAATCTTTAAGCTTATCGCTCTTAACTACTTCATACGACTCGATTTATATACAAAGGAATTGTGGAGGTGTATACTTGTGATCAAAATAATAAAAAAAATGTTTTCTTTTTAATGCCTATTATTGGGTCAGAGGTATGTCACATTATACTGTACTCAAGGATATACTAGGACAATTCGCGATTTTGTACGCACTATAATAAAAAATAACTAGCGAACTCGGCGGACGTTACCCCGCCCTGATAATAATAAAAACCTTGACCAATTATATACCTAAACCTTTCTCATTTATCAGTAGTAGTATCATAAATCAGTATATCTATTGGTGAAAACTGCATGAGAATCCATCCAGTAGTTTTTGAGTTTATTGCGAACAGATAAACGCGATAGGGGACTTTGTTTTATGTGTAGTGATATATATAATATAATGATATATATATATATAACGTTTTATTCATATATTATATTCCAATAATACAATACAAATGAAGAGAATAGTGAATTTTTACAATCAATAAGTTGTTTAAGAAATATTACATCAATATATTGATTAGATAGTTTTAACGTACCTAAGTGCCTTCTCAGGGCCTAAATTGAATAATTTATTTTTGATTTTATATGAATTAACCTATCCGGAACGAAAAACTGAAATAATATAGCTTGTAGATGAGTCCGGCGTGTAAAACCTTATCAAAATTCTTGTGGCTAAGTCGAAAAAGATCGCGAGAGTACGTACAATACGATACGCTGAGTGGTGACTATGACAAAACTAATCTACTAAACCTGCACCTTAGTTACCATATTTCGTAAGAGCAAAGTAAGAAGTAGAATGACTAAATATCTGCTTGAGAAAATCGTATTCAGGCCACGCACCTGTCATAGAAAAACCTTAAAGGAACAGCTTTGCACCTCTTGTATAGCACCAAAATCTTCCCACGAGCGATCTTGTTACCTACTTTATAAGATTTAGCGTTAGAACGCAACTTAATGGTAAATTATTACATGGTTTTAGATTGCTTTGAAAACATCACTCACTATTGTAAAATATCTAAATTATAGTATATTTGTAAGATATTAAAAAAAAACTGAAGATTAATTTGAGCAGCAAAAAGTTAACGTCACGCAATATCCCATGCGGTTACCCATCCAAGTACTGACCGCGCCCGACGTTGCTTAAATTCGGTGATCGGAAGAGAACCGGTGGACATTGACGACAAAACATTTCTATCTACGCGTCTCTCTCGTATATTTGTGACGTCACAGTATATTAAGTAGAAACGATTTTAATCTTATTGTCATACAAATGGGGTTGCAAATGTTTTTCAGTATTTCGTTAATAGTCCAAAGTTTGCGTTTTGTGTGCCCGCGTATTTTGTTTAGATTGATATTTTATCATAAGCCTCTTGTATCATTTGTTGAAACTGAATATATGGAACTTAAGCAATAAATTATGTAACAATTGATAAATACCATATAAAATATATTTTAAAATTAATCTAAATACCTTCATATTTAAACAAATATACTTTGTAATTATCCTATCCTTGTTATATATATTCATCTCATTATTTTGTCGATATACTGAAGTTTCACTTCTACCGTGTGTGAATCGCACATACAACTTTTTCTTCGATGTACGTAGGACAGACTTTGGTCAGTGTATATGTATACTTATAAGATATTTAAAAAAATACTGAAGATTAATTTGAGCAGTAAAAAGTTAACGTCACGAAATATCCCATGCGGTCACCCATCCAAGTACTGATCGCGCCCGACGTTGCTTAACTTCGGTGATCGGACGAGAACCGGTGGACATTGACGACAAAACATTTCTATACGTGTGACGTCACAGAATATGAAATAGAAACATCTTAAATCTTATTATAATACAAATAGGGTTGCAAATGTTTTTGTGTTTCTGACATGTCATTTTTCCTTGCATCCGGTTTGAAATCGCAACGATTCTAAAGAAATTTCACTTCAAAAAGATATTTCTTTTGCTGTCAATCGGATTCGAACTCTGGTTAGACGGATTCTTGAAGCAGCCGATTTTCATCTGAGCTATTTTTGTTTTGACAACGGTGGCGAAATTTACCTCTATATTCTTCCTATACTTTATCATTGCCTGAAAACTCACATAAAAAAGTTTTCTATGAATAAAATCTAGATAGATTGATTTATCATCCCTGAAACCAACTACATACTAAGTTTCACGGAAATACCTGATGCTGTTTCCGAGATCCTGAATATATATAAATATAAAAATATACAAGAATTGCTCGCTTAAAGATATTATTATATAGATAGATTCTATACATATAATACGAATATGAATATAATATATCCGTAGTTAATAGATTTTTGTGGAAAAAAAATGTTGCAGGTCTCTTGGAATAAGTAATGAAATACATTTTAATCATTTTTACAAATGTCTGTCTTTCTGTCATTCTATCTGTTTGTTGAACACGCATAATATCATAAAGCATAATCCTTGAGTAATATCTAGTTTTGCTTTCATCGGTTCACTCTATTAAAAGTTATTGTAAATTTAATGAGCGACTTAAGTACGAGAGAAAAGTAGATAAGTAAATGGACTTAAAATATTCAGAATATCTTATTTGTCGCTGTTGTTGATTGTATTAGTGTATATATGGTTTCCAGCGAACAAAGACGCGGGCACAGGTAGTGATTTAATAAAAATGTCTCTCAATATTGTTATTTTTGAGTTACGCTAGTTGGCACTATGTTTTAACTTAATATATTGTTATTAAGCCGATGACCAACGTGACAGCAAATACGTAGAAAATCGCAAACTATGGCACGTGTCCTATTTGTAATTAATTAAACAGATATTTGCACTTTGCTCTCTCATGTCGGTTTTTGGACGTATATCAAAGCAATGTATGTGGTTTGTGAATGTTTGTAAATAATTCTGGGATCTAATAACAATATATGATATAACTAAATTTAAAAAAGATATATAAAAAAAACCCTAACAGTTTGGCAATGACTTTATGTTTCGTAATGTAATTTAAAACAGACAGAGTCGTGGGCGTTTGTTAGTATATGTTTCAAAACAGATGTTATACTTTTCAAAATAAATAGGTGTAAACAGTTCTTTCCAAACTTTTAGACCGCTCTGAATAAAGTTGTGTTTTTTTTAATTCTTGACTATATTACGCGCTATTGACTTAAGTCTATATTCACAATGGCCAAAAAGAATGACATGGACTCTAAACAATAACTTTTACCTAATCATTTATCTAATGAATCAAAGACAAACATACGGCTCTATCCAGAGCGTCCAAAAAGAATAACAAGGACTCTAAACAATAACTTTTAC
>JACEII010000002.1:4232760-4247384 GCA_014332785.1 Antheraea mylitta
GACTCTAAACAATAACTTTTACCTAATCATCTATCTAATGAATCAAACCGAAACATATGGCTATAATCAGAACGGCCAAAAACACTAAATTTTGACATAATCATGTATTTAATAATTCAACCCATTAGTTTTGGTTCTCTAGAAAGCAAATTATTGAAGAATCTCATATTTTTGAACTTATATCTGAAATGTCCCTTTTTCTTCAAGCGTCCCATGTGCTGTAGAGTCCTTATTAGCGGCAGGAATCTGTACAGGCCATTCAACTCGTCGCCGAGACAGAACAGAAACGAGGATTCAATGTAAACTGAAAAAAAAAAGAGTATAAGTTTGTACGCAGTAAAAATTACATTTATTCTGATTAATGTTCAAGAGAATGCGATGAATACACTATGGAAGAGGTAAACATTATTTTTCTGCATTATTTTGTAATATACATTAACAGTTTTGATAACTAGCTGTGCCCGCGACTTCGTTTGAACGTAGTCAGTCCATTTACTTATCTACTTTTCACTATCTATCATATACGAGGTAAACGAACAGGCGGGTCACCTGTTTTTAAGCGATCACCGCCGTCCATAGACACTAGCAACCCCAGAGGAGTTACAAGTGCGTTGCCAGCCTGTCTTTGGAGAAATGGAGGGGTTATAAGAGAGGGAAATGGAGAGGAGAGGGAAGAGGAGATGGCTCTCCGGCGCTCTCACTGACCGAGTGAAACGTAACAATGCAAACACTGATACTTCACGTCAGTTTTTTGTAAGAGGGTGGTGCTACCCCGGACGAGCCGACTCATTCATGCTAAAACCAATAATAGCTTCAGCGTGGCTCTACCACATACAAAAAGTAATCTCTCATAGTTAAGTCGAGTCGTCATTAAATATACCGTTTATTGGCGAGATTCTATTGTGAACGCAGTACTTTAGCAATGATACGTGTCGAAACAAACAGTTAGACAAACCTTTTAAAAAATGATTGAAACGTATTTTATTATTTATTCATAGACATCTACAACAATTTAATTAATCGCTGTTTTTTCATTAATTCCACGCGGATGAAGTCGCGGCCACAGCTAGTAAACAATATAAAACTGAAGTTTATTCAAAGAGCCTTTTCTAAACCTTAAGCTTTGCTTTTGTCGAAATAATTAGGTTTAAAAGTACACTCTCGAGCTTGTCTTTGCTCAATACGTCTTTTTCGCGAGTGAGTAGACATGCTATTGTTGCCACCTAAAAATGTGTGTCTTTTCTGTAGGCATGCGTTTTAAAAATGTTTCGTCGTCTGTTACAAAGCAAGTTAAGAGATAGTGTTCCGTGTATGCATTAAACACTCTGCGGAAGAGGCGCAACTAAGGAGTGAAAGAGCTGCAGTTTTCATGCTGCTGGTTTAAAGTATCTATATATTAATACGTGAAGCAACATTTTTGTACCCCTTTTTAACCTATTTCCCGTTAACGGTTGAACTTGAAATTTGGCATAGTTAAAGTTTATATGGCGGAGAAGTGCAGAAAGCTGTTTATCTTATATAAAATGCATTAGAAGTACATTCAATTAATTAAAATATGCATTACTCACACTACTACTCGATTCTTACACAACATATACATACATGTAAATAAAAAGACATTCTGACAGCCGTCAATAATTGCGAACTTCAAAAAAGGTAGGAGGAAGGATGTTGCTATGCTCGACTGTATGTATTTTTTAACTCTTACGTTACAATTACCATTTTTCATCCTACATTCAACAATGATATTATAAAATATAACTATTATTGAAACGTTTATTATTTTTTATGGTGAACTCACTTCAAATGATGATTTAATAAAAAAATGAGCCACATAATACTTTGTATAATCAAAAAAGAATTTTGTTTATAAAAGTAATTAATTTCAATTTTCATTTACACATAGATTTTTTAAATGTTTCTATAATTAAAGATCATGGCAAATAACTGAGTAGCCATGATGAAAACCTTTGATTATAGAAGTATATATACCCTTTGACAAAAGAACCCTAATAAAGTTCAAACCTTAAAATATCAAATAACTAAGGTCGAATGTCGATCACTGGGCGCCCACTAGTATAGTTAAATAGGTATCTTCTTCCAATTCAAGCCTATTCTATGATTTGAATTTGTATATCATTAATAATTTCGACTGATGTTAATAACAATCATGGGTGAACCTAGTAATTTTACAAATGTTTTAAGAATTATATATCTAGTGTTAGTATATAGAACTATATGAAAGTTTTTTTTTTAACTTTATTTTTGGCTATCAATCTTTCCGATTATTACTGCCATTGTCACGTAGTCAATAATATCACAAACTTCGTGTGATCAATCCAATATTAAGCATCGTGTGAAACCATATTCTAACAAGATGGTGGATCCCTTGCTAGAACCTTCCAGGGAGTTTTTGTGGCATCTCAGAATTTCATGCTCCGTGTTATTATTTTCCATTCACTTCACTTATGCATAATAAACTAACTATAAAAAACTATAAAACACCACCAAATTTACACAATATATAGTCAAATAACACAAGATTATGAATAAAATATAAAATCTACTACATGACAGACTAAAATCCCGCCAAAAACTCTATGTGAAAGTTGATGTCGTTTTTGTAGGTGGTAGAGCCACACTATAATTGGTTTCAACATGAAAGGGTCGGCTCGCCCAGGGTAATACCACCCTCTCAAAGAAACACCCACGTGACCGCCAACGCACTTGCGACTTTTCTGGTGTTGCTAATGTCTACGGACGATAGTGATCACTCAGGTGAAAGACCTGTTTGTGTGCTTCATATGACCTAAAAAAAATGATGACGTCCGGAAGTGACGCCTTTCTCTATGTCAATAAATACGAATGTAAGTGTCAATGTTTGTAAAAATATTTATGATGAAAATATAAACCAGATTGAGTTTTTAGCCGGGTCTTCTCGATGACTGGGTTGTTTTCCGAACCGGTGGTAGTTTTTGACGTTCATAAGCGCCTTCTGAAGGCTTAAATTGAAAAGAATAGTTTTGATTTTGATGTATTCATCCTTCACAGTTTAAAATCATTGATAATATGTGTTATACGCATTATGAGATAAGTAATTAATTATTTAAAATTCGGTTTGAATTTTTTCTAATTTGCGGTTATGTCTGTCATGCTATATATATATATAATTCTTCTGTTCGTGTGTAGTGACTAAACTCCTCCTGAACGGTTGGACAGATTTTGATGAATACTTTTGTGTGTTCAGGTAAATACAAAAATGGTTTAGGTTGACAATTAGACTCGAAAGATGGCGCTGTAGTTATCTTTTATGATTTTTATACTATCAAGGCAGGATAATGTCCACTGATTCCGTTAGTACTCAGTAAACTGCAATATTACCGTTTCACCCTAACCTATCCAAATTAGTTCACTATCTAGATCATTAATAGACTAATAAACGATTACTAAATTTGATAAATATAGTAAGAATGTAAATCTAATGTACTTCGTAAAAAAAATAGTTGCAAATGTCTAGAGTCTAGGAGTAATAAAATACTTTTCAATCATTTTAGAAATGTCTAACTGTCTTTTTGTATGAACACGTATAACTGCTAAAGTATTGGGTTTATAATAGAACCATTCCAAGAAAATCATCAAAGCATATCTTCGAGAATAACTTAGTTGTTGTTTCATTAAAATCGGTCCACTTTATCAAAAGTTATTGTAATTTTAATGATGACGTAGCGTAAGAACGAGAGAAAAGTAAATAAGTAAATGGACTTAATACATTCAGATGATTCTATTAATCACTGTTTTTTACATAAGGTTACACGCGGACGAAGTCGTGGGCATAACTAGTTAATTAATTCGATTTGATTTGGTGTCATTTATATTCAGTCATAACTTGGTCCACGACATATCCCATATATGTATTGATAAAACCCATAGTCTAATACCTTCACGCCTTTGGTTAACGTGAGATTAGCAGCAAATATGCTTACAAGAACTGAGAGCAGTGTTGCTCTTATCTTCCCATTGCATCTTACACTGCGCAATGTCCATGAAGCAGTGGTTTTGAAACATGAGCGAAGGTTCCCGTGCAACGATGCCAGGTACTCCACACACTGGGGCATACGTATCTGGGCATTTCTAAAGAAAAAACATTTATTGTACACATTATAACGGAATTATAGCCACTATAATTAATATAAATGGAATATAGTGAAGTTTTTTGTCACTCTCACCATATGATTAGTGACTATTAACTTGTTGGATTAGCAATAACATTTGGCTGCAGAGCGCACGACGTTAAAAAATAGATCCCAGATAAAATAATTTGTTAACTTAAAATTTCGTATGGGTGAAATTATAGTCTCTAAAAATATAGCTACATATTAAAGTAAAACATTTTTCCATCGCCTCAAAATTTTCGTTCATCTATTGCATGTCGCATTACAGCTGGCCGCGAAGACGCGCTAAAGTGCTAGGCGCTCAGCAGAGTAACCAAGGCTATGATGTGATTTATCTGAATGATAGTATTTATTATTTATTCCTTACTCTAATTCGCAGATTGAAAGTAAATTGTATTGTTAGAAGTAAGAAAAATACTTTATTGTTGGAAAAATAGCACCCCCATTCAGCTACATGCTGCAGTATAACTGGGTGGTACTGCATCGCTGATTTTCAATGGGGGGTAAAAGTAATTGTTAGATATCTTATCTACTTGGTTATCCATAATTATTCTTATTTTCCAATTTGTTACGTTTGGATTAAAAACTCGATCATAATACCCTAAATAGAATAGTTTTCTTAAAATTTTGAGTTTAATGACTAAAACCCGATAAAAGTTTCACTAAGCTTACGGCATGAGTGAATACGCGTTCGGCGGGCACGTGTAACAGGGCGTGCAGCGGGGTATGTAGCGTCCAAGAGCAACGCTCGCGCGCCACTCAGAACACTTTTTTTTTCTCGAACTGACTACGCTATTGACCTAGCAAGGTCTTAACAGCTTCACCGGACTACTAAGGCGAGCGCCTAAGGCACTCAGCCGATTTTATATTGGCAACCAGCTCAAGGGTGCACGGCACATCTCGGCTTGGCTGTTGCCCGTTGCATGCAAAATCGCGACCTATCTTAACTAACCTAGCTAATTATTCATATATGTTTGAGTTGTTGAAACGTATATGTGTACTAAGCAGATACGCCTTAACAACTCCTGCATATATTTTTTATCGGAAAATTGAGAGTTTTTTCAGTTCGATAGGGAAAAAGTAAACCCTTCCACCAATATGTGTAGCGTGTAGGTAGGCGTGCACGTGTGTGGGGGTGATCGTGTAGTGTTGTAACAGTGATGTACATTGGTGTGTCACCGTATCGCGCAAGCAACGCACTCAAGGGCTCCCTACCGAGGGATCGAACCTAGGCCTGAGCCGCTGCCGTGGGAGGCCTAATCGGGTGTGCGGGAGCAAAGTTAACCCCCAGACCACGGCGGCGCGATCTGTGATTACGCGGGTGTGGGCGTTGGCACGTTCTGTTTCTACACGTCTTTTATATGACCCAGCATTGGGTACGGGTTTGTAGTTTGCGGCGGATACCACTAACGGACTGGGATGATTCGCGGCTCGCTCGAAATAACTACTCGTAAGTGATTTTATATATGCCCAGATGGACGGCATCTCCAGGTTCCTGTGGAGATCCGCATTCTGGACGTACCGGACACCGGGGCACCGGTGATTTTACGCAGAACCCGGTTATGCAGAATCTGCAAATCTTCAAAATTTTTCGCGTGAGCAAAGACCGGACAACTATACGTCATTATCGGACGGATACAAGTCTTATATAATGTGAGCTTATGTCTGAGGGACATTTTGCTCTTCTGACAAAGTAAATAATGGAGGCGATCCAAGACCATAGCGGCTTTGTTTCGCACTCTCTTGACATGAGAATCGAATTTTAAATGTCTATCTAATGTGACGCCGAGATACTTGACCTCGGTGGTCCAAGGTATCTCGGTTTTGTGGGCTTTAAATTATTATCACGACTCACGACTAAGAGTATCGCGGCACTCTTATCGGGGTTGATCGTTATACGCCATCGAAGAAACCAATCACCGAGTGTGCTAACGGCTTCTTCGATGCGATTCCTGTGGTGATCCGGCCACCAGCCAGAAGCGTAGATAACTGTATCATCAGCATAACAACCTACCTCAACTCCCGGGAGCTTAGGTAGGTCGCTGATGAACAGGTTGAAGAGGGTGGGCGCGAGTGTTGAGCCTTGTGGCACACCTGAGCATATCGGGCGGGGCGATGAAAGTTCGCTGTCTACTCTAAAACGGAAGGTTCTATCGGAGAGATAGACTCAGAACACCTACGTGTTAATGCATCTATTTGAAACGAACTCCGCTCCCCGCCACGCTCGACGCACGATTTAAACGTCCACGCTGGCCGTACACTTACATCGTAATTTCAAAAGACCACACAATGTTTTTTTTTTTTTTAATAACAGTTAATCAATGTCAGAAGCTACATAAGAATCTTCACACAAATAACTGTTTTGTTGCCTATAATTTTAAATCTAAGTCGTGGTGGTCGAGCGGAGTGACCGATGGATTTTTATTTTGATATCCGCATGTTTGAACCCCGGTATGTACCAACGAATTTTTCAGAATTTACGTACATTTACTAAATTAAATATTGACTCACAGTGAAGGGAACCATCGTGAAAAAACCTGGCCCAGAGAAATGTCCTTGTAGAAATATCACAGTATGTGCAAAAATTATAGAACTTTGGATCTCTCTGAGTTTGAAATCGCCAATATGTCGTGGGCTGGCGTAGTGATTATGCCCTTACCTTCCTCCCACAAGAGGCCTGTTGCTTGATGGAAAGCATTTTATTAGAATACACCTATTTTTCTCTATTCTATTTTTATATGTAAATAGGTTTCGGGAGAATTTCTCTAAACTCTAAACGATTATGAAAACCGTAAAAAAATAGACTGGCATCAAAACAACTATGTATTATAATATTTGTTTATTATTTACATAGATTATCTCTATTAATTAGTAGCATGTGTTTGTGCAGTGTTATTGTGCAACTCACAGTTTCACGGATTATGATGTAGCCAAGCCACGTGAATTTAAATTATGCTTCCGGGTTGTATAACTAATAATGTGCTACGTGATTTATTTAATCGCTTGCTGTACATGTAAACGGTGAGATGTGAAAAGTTCATATACTATTATATACGTAACTAGCAGGCCCGGACGGATGTTATACCGTCCAGATAATAAAAAATAACCTTGACAAATTATATACTTAAACCTTCCTCATGAATCTCTTTATATTCTGGTGAAAACCACATGAAAATCCGTTAAGTAGTTTTTGTGTTTATCGCGGACAGACAGACAGACGTGGCAGAAGACTTTGTTTTGTAATATTTAATTATATACGTAATAATTATTTTATTATGAACTAATTTTTACCGATAATTAGAATCAGAAATATTTTTTTTTAAATTTTCATTTTTACAATATTTACAACGAAATTCTTTTGAGCGTTTAATTTAAAAACATTTCAACCAAAACCTTTACAAATATCGGTATCTAATCTTCAGAGTGTGTTGCTTAATGTACATACTTAAGTACAATATTTTAAATTAATATTCAAATGAATATGATGTCAAAAATATGTAAGTACGATTCAATTCAAGAATGATTACTGTTTTTAATGACAATTTGTACCCGAGAAGTATTCATACAGAAATTGATATGCTACATAAGAATAATATTAGACTTCATAAAAATAGTAAAAATTAATATTTTGATATCTCATTTTATATCTTTTATATAAAACGTTTTTTTTAAGACGTCGAGTTTTTATAGACCGCGAACAAAGTTAAAATTTTCCGTTCATAAAGTTTTTGTTCCTTTTTAAGAAGAATATTTAACACGTACAATGTTAGATCTTAAAAAATAACGTAAAATTTTGAAGGGGATACAACTGGATTCAGCTCATTTTGAAATGTATCGATATAATTAATTGATAATATTAATAATAATAAATTGATAATTAACTCATAGAAACTGCGTGCAATGCCATGGACAACACGAGTTTCCTAATAAATGTGGTGAGGGCGGTTTTTACAATACATACATTTTTCCCAAAGCATTTCATTATCGCTAATATGAGCAACATTTTTATATTGTACAAATCCTATCTAATTGGTTCTTCGAAACGGTTCTCATAATTTGTTGAATGTTTTGTATTCGTAACTTTTTTCTCAGAAAATCCTGTGCGAAGCTTCACAACACAGAAACCTGCTATTTATTTGATCATACTTTGACATACCATCCTATTATTATGTGGTACAATATCACATTGTGACTTCACTGGAAACAGAAATATTTCGATATATTTTTAAATTCGCGTTATTATTCGTTCGCGTCTAATTGTACTATACAACAGTGAAGGCAAACGTTAGGGTGACCTCGAAAGAGGTACAAGCGGCGAACGATCGCCGTTTTATACTCCCTGACGACGTGAGAGCATTGATCACGGAAAAGAACGCCGCGACTCGAGCTTACGACGCTTACCCGTCTGTAGAGAATCGCAATCGTTTACGTTCGTTACGAAAAACAGTCAAGTCTCGTATTTCTGAGATCCGAGGTGACAGGTGGGACAGACTCCTGGAGAGTCTCCAGCCGTCTCACCTATCGTACTGGACTCTAGCGCGAACTCTCAAATCAGATATGGTCACTCCAATGCCTTCTCTCGACAGAGGCCCCGGGTTGCCTCCCGCGTTCGATAGCATAAATAAAGCAGAATGCCTTGCCGCAAGCTTAGAAAAACAGTGCTCGCCAAACACTGATAACACTGACCCTTTCCATAACGGATTAATCGAATCAGCTGCGGAGCATGTACTCGCATCTCCTCCGGCGGATACCCTAACCGCGATCACTTTCGATGAAGTTGCAGGCGCAATTAAGCGTCTCAAGCTTAGGAAGTCCCCAGGTCCCGATGGGATCAGGAACGAGGTGCTGAAACTCCTTCCTGATCGCATCATAGCTCTATTGGTCTGCGTCTTCAATGCGGCCATGTCCCAGGGTCACTTTTCGGCCGTCTGGAAAAAGGCCATAGTGATAGGTATTCACAAGCCCGGCAAGAAAGCTACACTTCCCGTTAGCTATCGCCCCATTAGTCTGTTAGATACCTTAGGAAAACTTTACGAGCGGCTCCTTCTGAACCGTCTCCAGTTCACGATTACAGATTTAAAATTAATACCACCTGAACAGTTCGGATTTCGCGCCGAACACTCTTGCACGAATCAAGTACACCGCCTCACGGAGTACATTTTCTCTAAATTTAACGCCGATCCGAAACGTAAACCGAAACGCACAATTGCAGTCTTCTTCGATATCGCCAAGGCCTTCGATAAGGTCTGGCACGGAGGGCTCATCCATAAATTATGCAAATCTCGCGTACCCGATAGGTTAATTCATATTATCCGCGATTATCTCATTGATAGGACATTCCGCTTCAGAGTGGATGGTGAACTATCGCTGCCCCAACCGATACGCTCAGGTGTGCCACAGGGCTCCATACTCGCGCCCACGCTCTTCAATCTGTTCATTAGTGACCTACCTCGGTCTCGGGGGGTCGAGGTAGGTTATTACGCTGACGATACCGTTATTTACACTTCCGGTTGGCGGTCGGACTTTCTTAGGAAGCGCATTAAAAAAGCCGTTCATACTCTCGGTGAATGGTTTCGTCGATGGCGCATAGAAGTTAATCCCGATAAGAGTGCCACAATACTCTTCGATCCCACGAAACGCGCTAATAAATTTGAGCCCGTCAGGCTATACGGAATTGATATCCCTTGGTTCGAAGAGGTCAAATATCTCGGTGTTACATTAGATAAACATTTAAAGTTCAATTCACATATAGACAGAGTGCGAAACAAAGCCGCTATGGTCTTGGGTCGCCTCCATCCGTTGCTTTGTCGTAAGAGTAAGATGTCCCTCAGACACAAGCTCACTTTGTATAAGACGTGTATCCGTCCCGTGATGACATATAGCTGCCCCGTTTTTGCGCATATGTCCAAAGATAACTTTAATAAGCTGCAGGTTCTCCAAAACCGTGTCTTACGTAAAGTGACCGGTGCCCCGTGGTACATGCGGAGAGTCGATCTCCATAGAGACCTAGAGATCCCTTCTATCTGGGCGTACGTAAAATCACTTACGATTAGCTATTTTGAAAAAGCCACGAATCATCCTAGTCCGTTAGTGGTATCCGCCGCAAACTGTGAACCCGTACCTAACGCTGCGCGTTATAAAAGACGTCCGCGACACATTTTTACCGACCCTCCTGTCCAATCACGTCAGCGAACGATCAGTACCAGCCTGTCCCTCGAAACAGAGCGTGTTCACGCCCACGCCCGCGTAATCACAGATCACGCCGCCGTGGTCTGGGGGTTAATTTCGCTCCCGCACACCCGATTAGGCCTCCCACGGCAGCGGCTCAAGCCTAGGTTCGATCCCTCGGTAGGGAGGCCTTGAGTGCGTTGCTTGCGCGATACGGTGACACATAAATATACATCACCGCTACAACACTACACGATCACCCCCACACACGTGCACGCCTACACGCTTACACATGAAAGTGGAAAGGTTTACTTTTTTTCCCTTATCGAACTGAAAAACTCTCAATTTTCCGATAATAAATATATGGAAGAGTTGTTGAGGCGTGTATGCTTGGTACACATATACGGTTCAACAACTCATACATATATGAATAGTTAGCTAGGCTAGCTAAGATAGGTCGCGATTTTGCATGCAACAGGCAACAGCCAAGCCGAGTTGTGCCGTGCACCCTTGAGCTGGTTGCCATAATAAAATCGGCTGAGTGCCTTAAGCGCTCGCCTTAGTAGTCCGGTGAAGCTGTTAAGATCTTGATGGGTCAATAGCGTAGTCATTTCGAGAAAAAAAAAAAAACAGTGAAGGCAAACATTGCCCCCACGGTTGAACTGTAATGTGCCCACTGCAACATTTTCATATTAGTAACACAAAATTCTCCTATGCAGCTAAAAAAATAATCATGCCCTCACCGCGCTATAAAAATCTTACATTGCGCGCTTGCTTTGAAAAAGTTTGGCCACTGCTACTTCACAACTTTAAAAACAAAACCAACGCAAGTGCGCTCACGGCTGATATGTAATGCGCTCTGCAAGATATCAAGAATAATATAATTTTAAAAATACCCTTGTTTTATCTCTCCTACGCACCTAAAAACAAAATAAAAGAAACATACATGCACGCGTAGTTCTGTAATAATTTTTCATTGCACCCTTGTTTCGAAAAAGGTTGGCTACCACTGCCTTACAACTTAAACTCGCCTTACAATAGAGCCCGGTGCAGTGTCATCTAGTAGCAAGGTATAGTAAAATGGATTGCATAACGTGGAAATCTATTTCTCGAAAACCATAAACCCTTCGATGGGTCAACTTTCATGATAGTCCGTCAAGTGGAACGGAAGCTCCGTTCTATTTTTTTTTACGTGGGGAAATGCCTTATGGATACCCACCCTCCCGAGGGAGAGGGTGGGTTATGTCCGACTCGCAAGGACTAAATCCCCACGGTGTACGTCTTCCGCTATGGTTGGGGCGGCACGAGATCTCTATAGACAGCAGCAGAAATGCAGCCGCCGGGCCTCGTCTTGTAAGGAGACAGCCGGGTACACACCGGCCGCCTCTTCCGTCCGCCGAACCCGTGCAATGGGAAGATGGGGCCCTGTGTGTCACACTACAATATAGTCTCGATCTCTCGGTAAGGTAATTTTTAACATACAATCAGTAATTATTACTGGCTTTGTACGCGTATCACTCAAAATTACTCAGTACTTCTAGATAGATGTCGGTCGTTATCTAAAAAAATATACCGATAGCGTGATTTAACAGAAAGTTTACTTTCAGTTTTAAGAAATTAAGATTTTTATAATCACTACGCTTACAGCGATGATTGTTTTCTTCCCGTGCAGAAGTGGGCAAACGGTGTGGCGCTCGGCAGAGCAGCTAAGCTCATTATGGCGGCGCCCGTGGCTCAGTTTAAGATAATTCAATGATTTAAATAAACATTCTGCTCAGTTTTAGCATGTGTCCATCATCTGAATGATTGTATTAATATGTATTTCGTACTCTATATACGCAAATTATAATTAAAATGTTATAGTTGGATATCTTATCTACTAATGATTTCCCATTTTACTATTATTAAATTAAGATTTAAAGCGCGATTTTAATAGCCTATAGTGAATGGTTTTGCATCGTGCACGTTGCACTTGCATCGTGGTTTCATAACAGCAGACATATTTTTAACTTTTTTTCTTTGTTTATTTATTACTAGCCTCTATCCGCGACTTCGTTCCCGTGAAATAGTTACTTTGGGCTAATGCTATCACGCAGCGGAAGCTCTCAAGAGAAAAAAAGCCCCAATTTTGAAACATTCTTCATTGGTGCTCCGCTCTTATTGATCTTAGCGTGATAATATAGCCTATAACCATTATCGATAATTGAGCTATATAACACTGAAAGATTTTTTCAATACGGACCAGTAGTTAATGAGATTACCTCCTACAATATCACAAACTTAGAAACTTTACCTCTTTATAATATTAGTATAGATTTACTTTGCAGATATCAGCCAAATAAATACAAAGAAATACACGATAATAATATAACAGTGGTGTGAACTAACATTTAATCAGAATTACTAACCGTTGGACATTTGTGATAACATGACGATAGAGTTGGCTTGTGATAATAATCATCACTTATGTTCTTTGGTATCGTTATCCAAGGCTTAAACACCATTACTGGACCAGCGACATTGAGTAACATTCTCCTTGTTGTATCACTGAGATTCCGCGTCACATCTTGCATAGGAAGATCGAAGACGTGTGTTGTTTCGAAGAAATTCTCGATACTCTCATTTATATTATTATTTGTAATAAAATGTGAAGCGTCGACAACAATAAGAGTTTTTAATGGAATATTTGGATTTATCGTAACACTTCTTGTATGCGTTTGATCTTCAGCCTCAAATATATTCATACCCTTACAAAGGGTTAAATCAGTTGTTACAAAATCTAAGCCTCTTTCACAATTATATTTTAAGAGTTCACATTCATTACGAAATATCCTGATTTTATATCCGGGACCCTCTTTTCGGAGACCGCATGCAGTAGCTACTTTAGAAGGGCACTTGTCGAATTCGCAAAGATCTTTCTCCGTTACCTTTTCACTACCTAAGTTAATTAACATTCCATTTTCATTTGTCTTTAGCGATGTCTCACAATAACTCATGTTTATAATACCATAAGCTGTAAGCATAAATATTTTATTTAAAAATGTGTGCGTGTACTCATTTACGTACACGCGTTAGAAGTTCTACTTCTTTGGTGTAATAATATAAAAGAAATTTCAACAATTTTATCTTTCGCCTTACTCTATGTTTGTAGAAAAAACGACATTAACAATAGAAAAGAGGTATTTATTACATTGAAAGTTTTAATACAAAGAAACAAAATGTTGACTGTAGCTAACTTCAGTTCACTATTGATCGTTCCGAACATATTTCACCAATAACAGATATACATAAAATAAAAATGAAGTGTCTGTATGTAATATCAAACTGTTTTTTTTTACTGATTGGGTATGAAAGTAAACATGATAACAAAAAAGCATTTTTTTCGGGCTGTCTATCTGTTTGTTCCGGGTAGTCTCGGAAACCGGACAGATTTTGACGAAAATTTCACTGGCAAATAGCTGAAATTGCAGCGGGTTACTTAAGTCACTATAATTTGACTAGCTGTTAACCGCAGCTTCGTCCGAAATGCTATCTCGAAAACGGTTCGACTTACTGTCGTACTTACAATTGTTTTTAAAAAGCATTTCTATCATTGCACATGGTCTCACAATTTTATATTTCTTTATTACAATTAAAAAAAAAAACGCCTGCGGAGCTGCGGGTACAACTAGTATTACATAAAAACAAACCAAGTAAGACATTACCTTTTAGTAGGAATTGTTTACAAAATACATAATACTTTGGAAATATTAATCCAATAACTGACTAATTAGTATCATAATATTTCGTAGTAATTATTAAGGGTTGTTTTTGTCTGTTATTCCAGGAAAAATATTAGAAGCTCCATCTTAATATCTTATCTTATTTTATGGATGAGAAAAGCATTTTGTTATATTTATGAAGTATACCTATTATTAAAAAGAATTAACGTGTTTTATAAAAGTTATTTTTTATATATACATATAATAAAAGGCTAACGGGGTGAAATCTGTACATTTGATTTTAAAGAATAAGAATAAAAAATAACTCCGGTGGGGCTTAGAATCAATGGCAGAACAGATCTCCATAGTTTTTAAATGTTTTGTCTATGTTTACGCGAACACTACTGTGCACGAACTTTGACGAAATTTGGTATGATAATAATCAATACACCGGTATAAATTTGTTGTTTTACTTATCTACACTAATATTATAAAGAGGTCAAGTTTGTGAGTTTGTGACGTTGTGATGTTGTAGGGGGTAATCTCAGGAACCACTGCACCGATTTCAAAGATTCTTTCAGTG
>JACEII010000002.1:4253547-4270143 GCA_014332785.1 Antheraea mylitta
AAAGCTATTTTTTGTATAAAATGTATTACAAGCATATTAAATTAATTAAAATACACATAACTCACACTACTGATCGAATTTTACACAACATATACACACGTGTAAATGGAAAGACATTGTGAGATCCGTCAGTTTACTCTTACGTTCCAACGTTCAATATTTTTAACATGAATGACGTTGCACGCTTTATATGCCCTTTGAAATCAATTGGTCAAATTGTAGGTTAATTTTATAATAATATAGTAAAGTTTGCATAATCAAAATAAGAATTTTGTTCAATAATGCATGACTTTGACCTCAGCAGTTATAATGATGCGGTTCAACCTGATGTAGCAACAAAAACGAATTTATTTTCAAAAGTTAGTGGTAGTATAAAAACACCTTTGTTTTGGATTCAGCATTTGATTCTACTGTGTTGTATCCATTACTTTTCCAAAAGATGATACTGGGTATATTACTATTTCTCATAATGAACAGACTACATTTAATTCAATATTACCCACAAATACCACCCAGTCTTGGTGTCGTGTAAAATTAATTGAAAATTGTGTTATGCGTTCGATACATTTCTTTATTTTCTTAAAGTTATATTTACTTAAAATTTGAGAACCTTACCATCTTATATAACTGTTTTTGTTAGAAATTTATAATTAATTTCAATTTTCATTTACACATAGATTTTTTTTTCTGTTTATATAATTAAAGATAATGGCAGATGATAAATAACTGAGTAGCCATGATAAAAACCTTTGATTATAGAAGAATGCCCTTTAACAAAAGTGTTAATGAAGTTCAAACTTTAAAAAATCAATGAACTATGGTCGAATGTCGACCACTGGGCGCCCACTAGTTTTAATAATACTTTGTTTTATTATGTAACTTATAAAACATTTAATTTTTATTGCAGACTTAATTATCATTTATTAAATTGAAGTTTTACTAAACTCTTCAAAAAGTCTTGCAAGGAACAAGGCTCCATACAAAGTCAACAAACAGAATAAATCAGTCGTTTAACTTAACTAAAGTTTTGGCAATCAAAATATTATCGTATACTTTAAGTATATAAAAAGGTCTTACCTACATTAAAATGAAACATTAAATACTATATTAAATTAACATAAAAAATATTTAATGAACACTATCATAAAAACTAAGAATGTGTCCGTCAATATATATATATATATATATATATGACAGTTACATCAATAGCAAATCATAATCATCATCTGCTACAACAGCGACTGCTAAAAGACAAAAAAAATACAGTCCATTTCTCCGCCTTTTCGTGGGTACGTACTGAATGGCTCGCGTATCCTATCTTCACGGTAAATGTACGTTCACAATTGGGACAATAAAGTATTTCGCCAATATCCTTTGTTCCAATACAATTTTCGTGATCTGTAGATAGTCCTAGTGAAGCCTTTGTGCACTAGTAAGGCAAGCGTCACTTTATGTTCAGCCCTACAAGGAAGTATACATTTTTATAAGAACAGTATTAACATTTTAAGTAAAATGAAAATATCTTTTTATATTTATACTAATATTATAAAGAGGTATAAAGTTTGTGACGTTGTGATGTTGTGACGTTGTAGGGGGTAATCTCAGGAACTACTGGTCTGATTTGAATAATTTCAGTGTTATATAGCTCATTCATCGAGAATGGTTATAGGCTATATATCGTCACGCTAAGACCAATAGGAGCGGAGCACAGATGAAAAATGTTTCAAATTCGGGATGTTTTTCCTTTTTCAAAACTGTTACGTGTTAGTGTTCGTGTATCTAAGCCACGCGAACGAAGTCGCGGGCAGAGGCTAGTCATAAATAAATTTATACTACATTACTTCCGTTTTATAATTGTAACTTCAACGACTGTACTCGATAAATCGAGGGACCGCGCGTACAGAACAGCGACGCGAGCTACTCGCCGCGTCGCGCCGTAGCGTCTGTGTTTCCTATAATACCTATTATACTCTTTAGTCTGTGTAGTAATTGAGTTCGATGCTGTTATTGTGAGTAGAAGGAGCTTTTAATCCTCTAGCAATAAGTACCAATTATTAGTAATTACCCTTACGTAACATAGCCTTCCATGGTTCACCCACCGTATATTGTAGATTGTTGGTATAAGGAGCGTAAAGTAGAAGAATCCATTTTATCCAAAATCTTGTATTGATAATACTGAAGCATGTCTATAGCTAATAATAAATTGAGCCGTCACGGGACGCCTGGCAGATGTGAAACAACAAAATTGTTTTCTAAAGTTATATGCATAAAATAACAGATTACGACAGGAATCAGTTATGACATAATGAAAAGATAAAGCTAAAAATATTACAAATGGGTTCCATAAAATAATGACTTTTTATTTATTTTATTATATAAATGTTAATTTTTATTAAATACAAAACATCAAGTAGGCGCTGACGCGGTGTGCTTGGCGACATTTATCAAAGGGCGTTAGGTCGTCGACGCGTGCCTCGTAACCCTAGTGGCCTACAAGATAGGAATGTATACGTTTTTGAGTATTTCGTTAATAGTGCAACAATCAGGTTTACCCTCCGCCTATAGATGTTTCACATTAAAAAAAACATTGAGCCGTCACGGGACGCCTGAAAAATGTGAAGCATCGAAATTGTAGTAATCGAACGAATCTCTTTTTTCTCTCGATCTGATAACCCTATTGACCTAGCAAGATCTTAACAGCTTCACCGAACGACGAACGAATCACAAATTCTCGAATTACACTGTAATAGGTATGCGAGCTCAGCGCGGCAAGAGAGATTACACACAGTCGCTAGCACATGCCATCGTCGCGTCGTCGCCACGCCAACAATCAGGTTTACCCGCGCCTATAGATGTTTCACATAAATATTAAGTAAAATTGATAAACAGATTATGTAATGATGATAAGAAGATTCTCCATCTTTAATGAATTATTTTATCTTAGCCTATTGATGTGAAGCATCTATAGCGGTGGTTCAGATCGACTGTTGGCGTATCAACGCGTCGCCACGCTACATGATTTTGAGTTTTGTATTGTTGTATTTTAATTAATATAAGTATTTATTGACGTGAAACATCTATAGGCGAGGGTAAACCAGATTGTTATCGTGGCGATACAGGCCGTGTGTGTGAGACGTGGCGACGCGATGCCATGTCCAAGCGTCTATGGGCAATCTCTTATGCCGGACTGAGCTCACATACCTATAGAGTATACAGCGTTGTTAACTACGTTACACGTTTTGCACTTATTCTTCAATTAAAAAAATATCTTTCCCAAAGATTTATACTTTTAAAACAACACCAACACATGACATTGATGAACTTAATCATTAAAGAGATCAATTATTTCATATTGAAGTGGTCGAGCTCTCTTCAGTAATGACAAAATATGAAATACTTAAAAAGTTCAGGGTTATGATTTAGGTACTGCATATTATATGTATGTGTTTAAATTAATGGAGAAATATAAAAGGGTAAAATTCATTACGCAAAGACGACAGAAAACACAAATTTGTTAAATCGAGGTGATTCGTGAGTGAAGTGTTAGAGTAAGTATGGTTAATTACGTGTGTGCCTATGTATCTTTAGAATTCGATGCTTATGTGCAGCCTAACAGGCATTAAACAGCTTTAGTATAGCACGGTCGACAATTATTTTACTCAACCTAATCCCCAACACTACACGAGATATATAATATACTAACACGATATACTAACAGGAGATCTGTCATATATTGTTGATGAAGTAATGACAGATATCTTTTTATGTATCGAATACATTAAAAATATCTTCTAATAGCGAATACTGAGTGAACTGTCTTTTTAGAAATTTAAATTTTAATTATATGTCATAAGGCAATAGTAAAATACTCTTACATTCTAATATATTTTTAGTTAGTCGAGCTAAAACACAACTTCCGTCATCTAACACCAATGGTTAACTAGCAGGCAGTTTATGTAATGTAGTTTGTGCCACGCCGGGCACTGCGGTTACTGTTGTGGTTACAATACAATCATGGGAATAAGGAATGTTTGTATACATTTTATAATGGTCTTCTTGTAATTCTCCGTGGAATAATAATTGTAACGGCTTTGAACTGGTGTAATTAAATTTATGAAGCTAAGTAAAACATTTCATGCCGAGCTATCTTTAAAATTTCAAAAGCTTTATCTAAAAACGGCTGGAACGTTATATTTCACAATCGAACACGGTTACTTTGTTAGATATTTTATATTATTTATATTTAATTCAGGTAATAGAGAAAGAGAGAGTTACTTACATGGAAGTGAAACAATTAAAATTTAAGCCCACTAAACTGGCCTAGTTCCGAGCCGAAAACCTTATAAAGTATTTCTGCAGGTCTTATCTACCTATAATAGTTGATTGAAAGCGATGTCAAATGAATTTATTCTACATTTAATTATTGAAATAGAGAGGGAGTCTTTCGCTGAATCTGTCATGTAATGGATTTTAAATTTTATTTATAATCTTGTGTTATTTAACTTTATATTTTGTAATATTGGAGGTGTTTAATATAATATAGTTCGGTTATTATATACAAGTTAAGTGGATGGGATATAATACCACGGAGCATGGATTCTGAGATGCCATAAAAACTCCATGGAAAATTTTAGGAAGGGAGTTTTTGTCTTGTTAGAACATAGAAATTATCATAAGACACTCCATAATTGGTAAATATGAAATTACGTAAGATTTGGCTGCGTGGTCTAGATATCTTTACGTTTTCCTGAGAAACAAGAAAAAAATAACTTTGACATTTAATAGGAAACGTCAAAAGAATGTCAAATTCTTTGATTGGTGACATATAAGAAATATTGCCAATATATAAAAATTCCTCAAACTATGGTGACTATCGTCTAATTTGGGGATTAACCATGTACGTTGAAAATATGGCATTTAACGTTTTACTCTTTGTTAGTCTGTCGATAATTAAGAGTTTCATAGTTTGAAGACTAATATTTAAAATCTCGTCTGAAACTACTGAAATAGATAACTTTTGTAATACCAAGTTTATTTAGTTTTTACTTTGTAGTAACATTATATTCACTAATAATTTGATGACGCCTCTTTTTCATAGAAAAGTGGGTGCTCAATATATTGACTGGTCACTAACAGTGGCATTTCACCTAACGTCGACAAGGAAAAAATGGTGAGGTTGTGAAATTCGTTCATATTTTATCCAATTGATATTTTAGTAGGGAACAACACCTGTCGGAGGAACAGGCGTAGTGTCGATTAGACGGTCCCTGCTCCCCAGCCAAAAGGTGAAAGAAAGTACCATGGGATTTATTTCCCCATGAAGAAAAAAAAAGATATAAATGTGAAAACACAATTGTTTTATTTCATGTTTATTTGTCAATTTAAAGGTTATAAGGCATATTTGTAATCCAGATTTTTAAAGTGGTTTTTGAATATTAAACGTAGTGATTTATATATAAAATTAATTGTTCTTTTTAAGATTATAATTAAATTTGAAATTGTCTTTTCTTAAATGTATAAAACCAAAAGTACATTATTAAAACAACATTTTGGCAACTTGTATTACGGTTTTATCAATTTTTATTTTGAAATATTGCCTAAAGTACGTATGCAATATACAAAAAAGGGGTATACATAAATTAAGAACTTAGATCAAATTATGTGCCAATTATTCGCTATTGAGATACCTGCTCATTATTTGGTGTTTGGATAGCGAGGTATTATACGATGTTAGGATGTTGCCGCGGCACGACAATTGGTGCTCCCTGAAAAAATTTGTTATGTGGATTTTACTTGAAACATTATTAGAAAGTTGGTGCAAGATAGACACGGACAACGGACCGGCGTGGTGCCGGTGAAGATTAAAAGTAGGTTAGCTGTATCTCAATTATAGGGCAATACATTTGGCATTTTATATGGCGTATATATTGCCAGCCAATTTCAAAATATAGTTCACTGCACAAATAAGCTACCCCGGCCTGTGTGGGTGAGAGTGGTTACCACCTTAAAGGTAACTTTCTTTGGATGTGAAAATTTATAGGCAGTCTTGTCTTTGTTCTAATAATTTGGAGAAAATAATCAAGATTTTTTGGGAGATTTCGCCAATTACTATTGGTAACATTATATGTGACATATGTGGTAGACTGAGAATTTTGAAAATGAATGAATTCACTTCTTATAAGTCCCTATAAATTGCACAATATTATGTTTTCGTTGGGTTTTTAATCGATTACTTCATACTGTTCAGTGGTCCGTACTCATTAGATAAGTAATGTAAAGTTTATTTTCTCTGAGACATTAGAAAATTACAATGCCGCCTAAACAGGATAATGTGAAATGCAAGACTATAAAAATATATGAAAGAGATGATTTTGAAAATCTTTTGAAGGGCATGAAAGTTGCAGCATGTATGTTTGCGCAATCTCATCAAATAGGTAAGTAGAATGTGACAGATTATTATTGTATTTGTAACAAAATTGTCTTCGAAATTTTATCATTTACGACCTTCTTACACATTGATTCTAATTAGCACAATCTTCTATAACTATTTCCGCATAATATGCCATATAAATTTGTGTATGAAATTTGTCCTAAAATGTGCTTTTAAGAAGAATAAGAATATTGTAAAAAATATAATTTAATTAATGTGTATATTTCTTATTCACTCAATCAACATTATTGACACATTTTATGTTGCAACATATTGTTTAAAAAATTATGTGTGATGGTGTAGTTTATTGTTACAATCTAATATAACTATTTGTCTTAAATATTAAAATTATGGTTTGAAATTAAAGTCTAGTCTGTAAATGTTAGGATTATAGTATATCTTTTTATATAAAAATTACCTAATGAGTGTGTAATATGTATAAATATTAATATGGTATAATCAAATAAGGTATGTATCAAATTAAAAATTTCAAGTCCTTTAAAAACACTAATTGTTATATTTTGATATGTTGTAGACATTGTACTCTATATGCATAATTGTAGTGGTAATATTTAAAATTAATTGTAAAGTGCCATAGAATTATATAAAGTATTATATTATAATAATTACAGTTGACGAGAAAGAGGTACTGAGACGTCTAAATGCATTAACAATTAATGGTGCCGCTGATGGCAATTGCTGCTCATGCTGTGGAGTGGGTCCATTTGAAACTAGAACAGAGCAAATTTCCCACTACAAACATCACTGGCATACACATAATCTGAAAAGAAAATTATTTGGCAAACCTGCACTTACCCTTGGCCAGTTTAATTCTAGACAAGGTACTTTCAATAACATATTCTTCTTCTTCTTCTTCTTCTTCTGATAATTACAAATTTATCTTTCGAATTTAAATTTAAATTATCTTAATGTAAAATTTAAAAGTTACATTATGTGTTACCCTACACTTCTAATTATTTATGTCATCATGGGTAGTATGTGTAGTTATGGCAAACTGCTTCTTTTAAAATGGCAAAATGTGTGCACACAAAATATTAGGTTCTTGAATTAAATCAGATTGATATAACAAGAACTAACCACTTTTTATTTTAAACAAAAAAATGTTTTTTATTTTGTTGCATAATTAGCTTACTACTTTTAATTAGGTGATTTTAATGTAATAACCTTAGATTTCAAGAAATTTGTCAATTCATGTTTATTATAAAATGATGTTTATTTTATAAATGGTGTCCAAATGTTATGTAAAGTAACTTAAAATTACTAATTTGAATAGACATATATAGAAGATTGCATGTACTTATGCCATATTGATGTAATAGTTTTAATTCTGATTGTGTTAGTGGTTAGTACAAATACTATAGAATATACTAGACACATTATTGATGTGAAACATCTACAACCTAAACCTGATTTTGGCTTGGCAATGTGTATGGTGACATGAAACACAAACTTTGCACTGTTAACGAAATACTCAAAAACATTTGCAAGCCTATCTGTGTAAATATATATCTATATAGTATATAAATATAAGGTTCATATTGTTTTGTCGGCCACTTACTTGTTCTACTAGTGTTATGCAGCACGCGCCGACGATTTTTTTTTTTCTCGAACTGACTACGCTATTGAACCGGCAAGGTCTTTACAGCTTCACCGGACTACACGCGCCGACGACCTAGCGCCCATTGATAAATGCCGCCAAACACTCCGCTCCTGCATCTAGTTGAATTTTGTATTTAATAAAAATTAATATTTATGTAATAAAATAAATAAACAGTCATTATAGAATAAATTTGCAATGCTTTATTTAGATTTTTCCGATAATAAATATATGGAGGAGTTGTTGAGGCGTGTATGCTTGGTACACATATATGTTTCAACGACTCATACATATATGAATAGTTAGCTGGGTTAGCTAAGATAGATCGCGATTTTGCATGCAACAGGCAACAGCCAAGCCGAGGTGTGCCGTGCACCCTTGAGCTGGTTGCCAAAATAAAATCGGCTGAGTGCCTTAAGCGCTCGCCTTAGTAGTCCGGTGAAGCTGTTAAGACCTTGAAGGGTCAATAGCGTAGTCAATTCGAAAAAAAAAAAAAAAATTAGATTTGATGTCACTCCCATAATCTCTACTTTATTCTGGCTTGTATGTCTTTTATCATAAAATCAACATGTTATTTATTACTTTCTAATATTTTAGTATTTACCTTTAAATACAATTATTTATAGGTGACTCAAGTGTCTCAGGAAGTGATTCCGAAGATGAAGTAACACAGAGGAAAAATATCCCACCCAATGATCTGTTTGCAGCAGTCACAAGACATTGTAAAGCATTTTTTTTAAACCATGTTGGAGAGGTTTTCTGTATTTACAGATGTATACTACACCATAGGAAGGTATATCTTTGAAAATGTAAATGCTACTAATTTTAAAATGTAAACATAGTAGAACCTCGATAAGCATACCTCGAAAAGGTAAATACTTCCATAACTTCAAAATATAATCTGTTCCCTGCTTCTCAGAGCCTAAAACGTCTATTACTAAAAATATGCACCCTCGATAACTTAAACTAATAATTTCAGTATTAGCCTTCAGTTACTTAGATAAATATTTCTATGAGCTCTGTAAGATAAACTGTCTACCAATAAGTAATTTGAAATGAATGTACAAAACAAAAAGTTTCTCGAAATTTATTAATTGCACATATTTATAAGTTAAATTGTTAACACAAATCTCTAAAAGCTGTATTTGGCGGCTACGACAGCGGCTTACTTGTATGATTGGTTGTTGATCACTGTCTAGGAAACTGTACTGTGTGATAAAAGTTATTTAATGAGTTCAAAACGAAAATTAACAACACTAACATATGCTGATAAATTAGAAGAAAACATGTTGCGACTAAGTTTGGAATACGTGATGGTAAATAATCACTTATAATTAAGAAGCTGAACTATCGAAGAAACGAGAATCTGATGAAAGTATTTTATATATAAGATGAAAAACTGCTGAACTTTTCATCAATTGCGTGTTGTCTGTTACCCCCTTTCGTCTCTACCAAACTATCTGCTAACAATTTAGCTTGTTTCTTAAAAATAAATGAAATTATTTTCATAATTGTTATTAGTGTTTTTGTACAATGTACAATGCCGATTTTTTTTTTTGATATCATACGTTACAAACGAACAGATGGGTCACCTGATGTTAAGTGATCACCACCGTCGTTGCAACAATAGAGGAGTAGCAAGTGCGTTGCCAGCTTGTGTTGAGGGAGAAGAAGGGAAGAAGAGAGGGGAGGGGTAGGGGATGTGGGTCAGCGGCACTCTCACTGACTGAACGAAACGCAACAAAACAAGCACTGTTACTCCATGTCGGTTTTCTGTGAGTGGGTGGTACTACCCCGGACAAACCCATCCATTCATGCTAAAGCCAGTAATAGCTTCACCTATTCTACCACACCAAAGATTGACTCTACCCCACCAAATTAACAACCCCTCCACACAAATAGCAGTGTGACTACCACGTTGCTAATATCAAAAGGTTGATATAAATAGAATATTTGAATCTGATTGTGTGGACTAGTAAACATTTTGGCAGTTTATGAATCCTCCTTTATTGCGCCGAGCAGGCATATTTAACTAAGACAAAAATACAGCTGTATATATATAGCAAATGATTATATAGCAAAATATGCAAGTAAAAAAATACAAACAATATTACGGTAATAAAAGAATCGGTAGGTACCAGAAATGAAGAATAACATCAAGCAATAAAATAATTAAAACAATGAGATCTATACTAATATTATAAAGAGGTAAATATAGTTTGTGAGTTTGTGACGTTGTAGAGGGTTATCTCAGGAACTACTGATCATATTTGAAAAATTCTTACAATGTTATATAGCTCATTTATCGAGCATGGTTATAGGCTATCATCACGCTAAGATCAATAGGAACGGAGCACCAATGAAGAATGTTTAAAAATTGGGTGTTTTTCTTCTTGAAAGCTTCCGCTGCGTATTAGCGTTAGCCTAATGTAACTATTCCACGCGAATGAAGTGGAGAGCAAAGGATAGTGCACAATAAAACGAGTAACAAAATAAATATGGAAGCAATGAACTGGGATTAGTGCTAGTAATTGTGTGGTTGGGCATTGTGCTTTGGGCGTCACAAGTGTAAACTTAATTACAATAAACTGCAAAAATATCGGACCTCGAAAATATCGGATTTATCAGAGTGCCGATTTTTCGTATGAATTATTGTAGTCCACACAGCAATGTTGTAGGTCAGCTGTGTGTCGCTACAGCTTCATAAAAGGAACTTTTAACAATAGGAATGAACTCTGGTTTTTTATGTAATGGGTAGTCCGGTGAAGCTTTTTTTTTTTTCTCGAACTGACTACGCTATTGACTTAGCAAGGTCTTAACAGCTTGATCGGATTACTAAGGCGAGCGTCTAGAGCACTCAGCCGATTTTATTTGACAACTAGCTCTAGGCTGCACGGCACACTTCGACTTGGGCTATTGCCTGATACGTGCAAGCCGCGAGCTATCTTTTTTTATTATTTTTTTTAACGTGGGGAAATCCCTTATGGATACGCCACCGTCCCGGGCGAGAGGGTAGGTTATGTTCGAGTCACACGGACTAAAACCCCATGTTTTACCGACAAACCGTAATTGTTGGGGCGGCAAGGGATCGGACTGTGCTATTCTCCTTGGATAGCCGCCCGAACGGTCCATCCGGTGGAAGGTGGCCGCCGGGGCCCTACCTATAGAGAGGATGAACTGCATACAAGTTTAATGTTTCCTTATCTTTATTTAATAGGAAGAGTTATCTACCGATGGATTTGGAGATGCTTGGATAGAACGGTGCCAACGTCTAGCGTTTCCAGTGTTTCAACGTTGGGCCATTTTAATGGTCTCCGGCGGGCATTTTGCTGGTGCTATATTCGCGAGTGGTACGCCGGTCGTGCACAAGACTTATCACTCTTACGTAGTGCGGAGAGGACAAGGCCAGGCTCAGGCCACACGAGACCACTACAGCAATTTGCCTAGAACAGCTGGGGCGAACTTGAGGCGACAGAATCAGACAAAATTTTTGCTGGTTTGTAATTGTTTTTATTTAGTACTAGCAGTGCCCACGAACTCTGTTTCGTCTAAAGTAATATCAAAATATACGTTTTTTTTGCATAAGAACCTCCTACTGGCAATATCAAATACACCAAAACACAATTTGCGAAATCGGTTCAGCTGTTCTCGAGATTTGCGCTTAGCGACTCACTCAGCGATTTATTTTTATATTATAGACTAGCTGAGTCCGCGACTTCGTCCGCGTGGAACGTTATGTATAAAAACAGTGATTAATAAAGTCAGCTGAATGTATTAAATCCAATTACTTATCTACTTTTCTTTCGTGCTTACGTCGCGTCGTCGTTAAAATTACAATAACTTTTGATAGAGTGGACCGATTTGAATGAATCAAAGACTAAGTTATTCTCGAAGATATGAATTTCTTTGGGGCATTATTGTGAATTTAGTACTTTAGGAGTGATGCGTGTTTATACAAACAAACAGATATTTCTAAAAATGATTGAAATGTATTTTATAACTTATTCCTAGACACCTGCAACAATTTTTTTCACGAAACTCAATAAAGTATAAACACGTTAGATTTACATTCATATTCTATGTATAAATATATATGTGTAGGAATCAGAATTGGAGACATAGAATCAAAAAACTAAAATATTGGCAGATTATAAAATCAAAAATACTTTATTCAGTTTCGGCCCTAATAAGGCACTTATGAACATCAAAAACTACCACCGGTTCGGAAACAACTCAGTCATCGAGAAGAACCGGCAAGAAACTCAATTTGGTTTATCTTTTTAACAAATATATACACTATTTAGATTATATTACATACATGACAGAAACGTTTTTAATGGATGCACAAATATTATTCAATTCCAGACATCACTATCGTTCACATATTGATCCACTCTATAATAACCTTTTGAGACAAAAACCCGCTTGATATGGCGCTTAAATTCACAATCCGGCAAATCGGTAATATCCTTTGGAATTTTGTTATAGAACCGTACACTATTTCCCAAAAAACTATTACTCGTTTTACTAAGTCTAGAACATGGGATAACCACTTTGTAACGGTTCCTAGTATTTAGACTATGCTGGCCTTTTACGAAATCCAGATTACCAAGGTTCTTTCGGACATACATTAAATTTTCAAGAATGTATTGGGAAGGCAGAGTGAAGATACCGAATTCCTTGAACTTAGTCTTTAAGGATTCACGAGGTCCCATATTGTAAATTGCTCGAACTGCCCGTTTTTGTAATAAAAATATGGTGTCTACCTGAGCTGCTGTCCCCCACAACAAAATGCCATAAGACATTAAGCTATGGAAGTAGGCGAAGTAGACTAGCAGTGGCAATATCAGTTAGCTGGCGAATTTTACGTACTGCAAATGCAGCAGTACTTAATTTGCTTGCCAATTGTTTAATTTGAGGACCCCATTGTGATTTTAAATTTATTGTAATAACCAAGAATACGGTATTATCAACTACCTTTACAAAATTCCCTTCAATCTTGATGCTGCTATCAACTCGTTGAACATTAGGCAAAACAAATCTTATACATTTTGTTTTGCCTGTATTTAGTACTAAGTTATTTAATGGAAACCAATGAGAAATTTCATTTAAAGTATTACTTACATGACTAACCTCTGAATCTGTCCTTTTCACTTTAAATATAATTGAAGTAACGTCTGCAAAAAGCACCATGGCAGCACAGTTATTGACCATTAGTGGCAGATCATTTATGTATATTAATAACAAGAACGGCTCTAGAATAGAGCCCTGAGGGACGGCAATTGGCACAAAGGATCCTGCAGAGGTTACCCCTTGTATGCTGACTTTCTGACAACGATCTTTTAAATAAGAGACTAGAAGGTCGAGAGAAGTTCCACAAATACCATAATGTTTTAATTTTAGAATAAGCGTACTATGGTCAACACAATCAAATGCCTTAGACAGATCGCAGAACACACTAACTGTATCATGCGAATCCTCCCAGGCACTCAACATATAACTCATGAGCGTCGCACCAGCGTCAGTAGTGAAAAATGTTACGTGATACATCGTAAATGTATAAAATACAAAACTTATATTTCTATTCAAATTGCACAAAAGCATACTATATTATTTTGACACAAAATATAAAGTCTGTAAGAAAATTCTAGATTATTACTATTATGGAGTAGGGTATAATATAACAAATGCTTTATGATAATTTGAATGTTCTACCAGCATAGTTACCCCCTTGTGAGAATTCTTTATGGAATTTTTGTGGCATTTCATAATAACTGAACTATACGAGTATTACATGAAATTTCACAAATATTACAAATGAGTAAAGATTATGGATCAAATATAAAATCCGCTACATGGCAGACTAAGATCCCGCCAAAAATTATTTGTTGTGTATATTGCTTTATTGTAGCATGTTCAAGAGATTATATCAAGTTGGGCGGACGAATTAAACGGCTGTAGTATGATCCTGTGCAGAGCCGTGGGCTCTTTGAACCAGGGCGCCTTGTTCGGAAAGACTTCACCTCTGAAGAAAGACGATGAGAGGGTCAGGGTTCTGCCTTTCCCGACCAGGAAACCGAGTTACAAAGAGGTCCAGAGGGTGCATGATGTTGTCTCTAGTGTAGAAGTTTATGGTAAGTAGATTAAAAATTTTAATTTTCAGTATCAACCTTACTAATATTATAAGTCTGTCTGTCTGTCTGTTTGTTTGTTTGTTACACTTCCACGCCTTAATATACGTCATATTTTGTATGTCAGGGGTACAGAAAGAGATAATAGAGTAGTATATTTTATCTCTGGACTCTTAAAGGGATATATCTAATCTATAAGAACGTGATGGAAGCCACGATCAAAAACAAGTTGATATGTAGTTTTTTCATCAGTTTAGGTTTTTTCAGCTAGTCTTAGTTTGAACAGCGTCTGAAGAACATCTAACATCTTTCTTTACAAATCATCAATATCTTTCATTAAAAGTGTTCAGGGAGCCTAGCCAAGTTGCTTATCTAGAATCACTAACACAAAAGTCAGAATCCATGCTCCATGATATTATTTCCCACCCTCTTCACTTGTGCACAATAATGAAACTATATTACGTAAAGCACCACCAAAATTACACAATATAGAGCTAAATAACACAATATTCTGGATAAAATATAAAGACCACTACATGGCATTCGAAGATCCCGCCAAAAACTCTACTTTTCATTTCATCCTCTTTAAATGTGCTAAAGTCCAAAGAATAGCTAGGAAATTTAGGTTCGCTTGTTTTTTCTCTTTTATATCATAGGAAGTAAACGATCAGGTACCCAGATGTTAAGTGATCAGCACCGTCCACACCACTACATAGACACCAGCGATACCAGAGGAGTCGAAAGTGTGTTGCCAGCTTGTATTGGTGAGGAAGGGGAGAGGAGGACGGGAGAAAGGAGAGGGTGAAGGTGGGCCTCTGGTGCTCTCACTGACCGAACGAAACGCAACAATGCAAGCACTGCTACTACACGTCGGTTTTCTGTGGTTTGGGCGATAATACTTCGATAGAGCTGACCTATTCATGCTGAAACCAGTTCAGCTTGGATCTTCCATATAGGAAGTATAGGATATGTTATAGGAGGACTCTAGAATTCTGACCTGCAACCTTTCAGTTTGACGGTTCAGTGATGGGAGTAAACTTTGTGTCGGCTAGAGTGGGGGAAATGTCTCATTTGCCCTGGAGAAAAGTTACTCATAAGTTTTCTTTTGACAGCATTACTTATACCGCGTGTGAACTACACATATATTTTTTTCTTTTTCTAGAGTCATTGGAAGAGTTTCAAAAGGTTCTCGTATCCTTGTCAACGAAACCGGCTTCAAAATCAGGTTCTGACCCAAACAGTGACCGACCGAAGAAGACAACAAAACCTAGCCCTAATAAAACTATAGACAGAGCTAAGTCAAGGTAAATAAGTTTACAAATAATTTACTATTGGCTTTTTTTTCGAGGTGACTACGCTATTGGCCCAGCAAGGTCTTAACGGCTTCACTGGACTACTAAGGCGAGCGCTTAAGGCACTCAGCCGATTTTATTTTGGCAACCAGCTCAAGGGTGCGCGGCACACCTCGGCTTGGCTGTTGCCTATTGCATGCAAAATCGCGACCTATCTTAGCTAACCTAAGCGCCTAAGCGTGTAGGCGTGTACATGTGTGTGGGGGTGATCGTGTAGTAATGTAGCAGTGATATATATTTGTGTGTCACCGTATCGCGCAAGGGCTTCCTACCGAGGGATCGAACCTAGGCTTGAGCCGCTGCCATGAGAGGCCTAATCGGGTATTTACTATTGGAAAATAATAACATTGTATTATAAATGCTGTACATCATGTGACTGTTAGTTACATACAAATATTATATAGCAAAGTCACTTTTCATGTCTTTGAAAAAAGATGAGATATCTTATGATAATAATTTTTTTTTTATTAAAATAAAGTGTTAGGTTTGCCTTACAAAATTAACATTTTTTTACCAAATAAAAAATATTTAAAAAAGATCTTTTGCTGTCACTCGGATCTGAACGGAGATTACACGGATTTTCGAAGCAGTCGATTTCCATCTGAGCTATTTTTGTTTTGAGAGCGACGGCGAAATTTACCTTTATATTCTAGCTGTTTTTTCATTGCCTGATAAATCAGTAAAAAAAATTGTATGAATGAAATCTAGCTAGATCGATTTATCATCCCCGGAATTACCTACATACTAAGTTTCACGGAAATAGATGACACCGTTTCCGAGATCCTGAATATATACTAGGGTGGCCCAAAAAAACCGACAATTTTTTTTTTAAGTCTCGGGTGAAAATATGTTAGTTTATTTTAATTTTTTCTACAAGAAAAATGATAAAGATCCTGAAAATCTCAAGTCGAAATTTTAATTTTTAAATTTTAACATTTAAACCTCTTAAAAATTTTCTTTTGAGCTGTCTTTTGGAGAGGGCTCTTAAAACATCAAAAACTAACATATTTTCACCCGAGACTCACAAAAAAGAATAGTCGGTTTTTTTGGGCCACCCTAATATAT
>JACEII010000002.1:4270543-4302397 GCA_014332785.1 Antheraea mylitta
GTCCTCGAAACTACCTACATACTAAGTTTCACGGAAATAGATGAGGTGGTTCCCGAGATCCTGAGTATATACAAACATAAAAATATACAAGAATTGCTCGTTTAAAGGTATTAGAAGATATATGTATATAAATAGATATGTTAACAAACTTCTTTTTTTCTTAATTTCCTTGTTTTCACTCAAATATATTCAGAATTAGCAACATAATGAGAGAGAGAAGTGTTCCCAATTTGATAACAGTCCCTTCCCGTCTCTATGTCGCATACGATATTATATAATGAGGTCTCACAAAGATTCGTCAGTCATGATTTAAATGCTTGAATGGTAGAGCCACGCTGAAACTAGAACTGGTTTCAGCATGAATGAGTCGGCTCGTCCGGGGTAGTACCACCCACCCTCTCACAGCAAACCGACGTGAAGTAACAGTGTTTGCATTGTTGCGTTTTGTTCGGTCAGTGAAAGTGCCGGAGACCCACCTCCCTTCCCTCTCTCCTTCTTCCCCCTAACCCCTCCCCACGAACACAGATTGGTAACGCACTTGCGACTGCTCTGGTGTTGCTGATGTTTATGGACGGTTGTGATCACTAAACATCAGGTGACCCACCTGTTCGTTTGCTTTCATTCATATAATAAAAAGATGCAAGTCACAGAATCATGGTAAATTCAAAGCCTGTTTTAAATTCAAATGCCTTGATATTAATGGTTACATGCTTTACAAAATTATCAAATGGTTTCATAGTAGACGCCATCGCCATCAAGTCTAAAACATCGTAGGCACATACATATACGAAGGTTCTTACAAAGCATTATGGTAGTTATTTTATAAGAGGTTAGTTTTGTTGTTTGATACGCGTAGGCGCCTACTGTTCCCCCTCCCCCGCGCCTATCCCCTCCTCAGCATACCGCTACTGGGCATTGCATCGTGCGCATTGCCATTTAACGCACGCGCTGGAGTTACTGTTATATACGCAGCTATATTAACATAAGCGACCAGAGTGTTTAGTGTATGTGCTGCGAAAAATCCGTGAACGCTCTGTGTCTTGATCAAAGAGTTTCTCCACCGCCGCAGCGCTGAAACCAGCGATTGGACTCACTATATATTGCAAGTAAGTGTGTAGATTCCTATTACCAAGCTCAATCGACTATATACCCTTGGATCCTACGATTGAGCATATATCCTTGCCCGCGCAATCAACAAAAAATACAGTCCACATCTCTCCTTATGATAAGCCCGCATTAATGGAGGTGGAAGGTGTCAAGGTTTTGACCAAGTATTTGGCAGCCTATTCCCACCACATTATACGCCTGAAATTATAACAGAACTATGTCAAGGGCAAAATCTAGTATTAATATGAGATGTGTTTCAGAGAGAGAGCTCCACGTGCATTACCAACACAAGTTACCTCAAGCGAAGACGAAGGCCCATGTTACATAGATTCAGAAACACCACCGGATTGGATAAGAACTCTATCGGAGCAGAGCTCGAATGGAGTTATTACAAATTCGAGGAAAGATCTGCTCAACGATTCCTCATTAAAAGAATGTTCCACCCCTGAGTGTTCCGATACGGAGAGACCAGTTCAACAGGAGAAGGAGATGAAGAAGAAGAAAAAAAAGGAAGAGAAAACCACACCAGTTAAACGTGGCCCTCAAAAGATTCCATCCAGTGTTAAAAGGGTATTAGAATTTTTTCGACTTCTTTTAGTACGAGTGGTCGAACTGTGGTCGAACTGTGGTCTAACTTCGACGATAGAGAATTTTTTTTTCGTGTTGACTACGCTATTGGCCTTGCAAGGCCTTTACAGCTTCACCGGACTACAAGAAGAAACCTTTTTAATTTTTTTACTAATAAAACGAAAGGTCGTCAATAGCTACAAAATAAAAAAAAAAGAATGTAAAAAATCGGTTGAGAAACGAGTAGAGAGTTCTTACTATTTCCCCACTGCCAACTTATATAGAGATAAAAGAATTTTGTCAGATTTGGGCATATTTTAGTCGAAAAACATGTTTTACTTTAAATTACTTTAATTTTCTCACATTAGCGCACTATTGTTTGCTCAAAAAAAAAGTGATATTTTCCGAAACTGCTCTCTTTCGCACTTAAGATTTATTGAGATTCAGTCTGAACCCCTCTCTCTTAAAACCCCTCATGTAATTAATGTACGTCCCCTTATTAATACAGTTAAAAACAGAGTGTGATATGGGATTGTTCTTTCTTCAGATGTGGAAGTTTATAGGCAATAAAGAGTTTGAATCTCTGGACACCATTTTGGAGAACTGGGACGGACTAGACTTGGAGCTGGTCTGCAATACACAGGATCCTGTGGATGGAAACACAGCTTTACACAAAGCGGCGATTGCTGCTAAACCTGATATGGTCCTGTAAGTTTTGAAAAGGTTTTTCGACATCAAATACTGTAGAAAATTTCATACTTGCATCTTATGTCAGATGTTCCAAAAAACGAATACTTGCTTTTTGGCTCAGATGCTGTTCAATAATGTATGTTTGTACCTTGCCGCAAATACTGTCAAAAAAAATCATTTTTACATTTTGTCTCAGAGACTTAAACATATTATGTATCTATTTTTTTATATCATGCGGCAAACGAACAGATGGGTCACTTGATATTAAGTGGTTACCGCCGTCCATAGGACTTGCAACACCAGTGGAGTTGCAAGTGCGTTGCCAACCTGTGTTTTGGGGGAAGGGATAAGGGGGAGAGTAGGAAGAAGGGGCGAGGAGAGGGGAGGTGGGTATCCGGTACTCTCACTGACTGAACGAAACGGGTGGTACTAGCCCGGACGATCCGACCCATTCATGTTGAAACCAGTAATAGATTCAGAATGGCTCTACCGCCTACAAATAGATACTGTTATAAATTTATATTAGAATTTTGACATAGATATTGTCAAAAAATGGGGTTTCTCTAATCACTGTTTAACCACAAAGTTGAAAATGGATAGAGCTTAAATTTAAAAAAAAGAAGTCTAAGGGTATATTAATTTGTTTAATTCTAGATTTAAGGTTTAGAATCCAAAAAATATTTTCTATAAAAGCCATGTAAAATAAAAAAAAAGAAACAGAAATAAAAGACCAAATTTAGACTATTTTTAAGAGAGTTATGTCCTAAAAACTAAAAAGAACAAATGTCGAAATTTACCTGGGGTTCTAATCTAAAACATATCATAAAATTGAGAAAGTAAATAAAAAATTCAAACCGTCCGCTTTGGAGTGGAATAACACCTACGTGCCTACCTTTGAACACTGCTAAAAATACATTTCTATCTTGTCTCAGATACTGTAAAAAAATTTAATTTTGTCTCAAATACTGTTAAAAAACTATATTTATATTTTGACGTAGACACTGCCGAGAATTGTGTTTGTCTATTCCGCTGTTAGCTTTAGAAGCCACTAATCACTGTATATAATGTATTACAACTGTATGAATTTAATACGGCCATATGAATTTAAACCCTATCCTGTATAGTTTAAAGACTATATACGATTGTTAACAGTCAAATATTGAATCTCGGTGGTGATCCGTGTGTCAAGAATAATCTACTACAGACTCCATATGCAGCTTCTCCTCACCACGACACTCGGATCGCGTTTAGAGTCTTTCAAGCCCAGTATCCAGACAAATACAACTATGGAAAGGTAACATTTAAACACAAACTCTTTACAATTACTTTTTTTTTCAAACTTTGTTTAGCAATTAATCTTTCAGATTATTACTGCCATTGTCACGTAGTCAATAATATTACAAGCGTCGTACGATCATTTCAATGGCACGTCGTGTGAATCAATATTCTAACATGATGGTGGATCCCTTGTTAGAACCTTCCAGGGAGTTTTTGTGGCATCTCAGAATGAAATTTTCCGTGATATTCTTTTCCATTCACTTCATTTATGCACAATAAACTAACTATATTGCATAAAACACCACCAACTTTACACAATATAGAATGAAAATTATGAATAAAATATAAAATCCACTAAAAATTGATAAATAAAAAGAATTATAAAATTAAAAAAGAATACAGTGTAAAAAGGAGTAATCCCAAATATGTGCATCATATTTACTTCCAAATTTCTGCTATTAAGCATATATATATATCGACGTATAGAAAAAATTAAATGTTTCTGCTAATTAAACTAGAAGACGTGTTCTAGATACTAGGACGACAGTAAAAGGGTTCAAAGTTGGGATAATTATTTATTCGACGCTTTGTTTTATAAATACTTTTCATGAGTTTTATTTTTCTCGAAATGACTACGCTATTGACCCATCAAGGTCTTAACAGCTTCACCGGACTACTAAGGCGAGCGCTTAAGGCACTCAGCCGATTTTATTATGGCAACCAGCTCAAGGGTGCACGGCACACCTCGGCTTGGCTGTTGCCTGTTGCATGCAAAATCGCGACCTATCTTAGCTAGCCTAGCTAACTATTCATATATGTATGAGTTGTTGAACCGTATATGTGTACCAAGCATACACGCCTCAACAACTCTTCCATATATTTATTATCGGAAAATTGAGAGTTTTTCAGTTCGATAAGGGAAAAAAGTAAACCCTTCCACTTTCATGTGTAAGCGTGTAGGCGTGCACGTGTGTGGGGGTGATCGTGTAGTGTGTTGTAGTGGTGATGTATATTTGTGTGTCACCGTATCGCGCAAGCAACACACTCAAGGGCTCCCTACCGAGGGATCGAACCTAGGCTTGAGCCGCTGCCGTGGGAGGCCTAATCGTGTGTGTGGGAGCGAAATTAACCCCCAGACCACGGCGGCGTGATCTGTGGTTACGCGGGCGTGGGCGTGAACACGCTCTGTTTCGTGGGACAGGCTGGTACTGATCGTTCGCTGACGTGATTGGATCAGGAGGGTCGGTAAAAATGTGTCGCGGACGTCTTTTATAACGCGCAGCGGTAGGTACGGGTTCATAGTTTGCGGCGGATACCACTAACGGACTGGGATGATTCGTGGCTTTTTCAAAATAGCTAATCGTAAGTGATTTTACGTACGCCCAGATAGAAGGGATCTCTAGGTCTCTATGGAGATCGACTCTCCGGATGTACCACAGGGCACCGGTCACTTTACGTAAGTTAATTGATTTAGAAAGAGTATCAACTACTGACTATCCAGTAAAAATATTGCTAACGAGTAACCAGTCACCCAGTATACATATATTAACAACTAACTGTAACTAATTACGTATAATGATAATAATATCTTCTGTTGCTAATTTCAATATTGTATTTAAGCTGCACTAGAGTTAAAATAATTTCAGAAAAAAGGTGCGGCCCAAGAGTCTGCAGAAAAAATGACTTGAATGGCTTCTAATCCACCTTTTGGTGTGGTCTTAGCTAAAGACCAACCGATTGAATGTAATGCTCTATTTACGTAAAGTGACCGGTGCCCCGTGGTACATTCGGAGAGTCGATCTCCATAGAGACCTAGAGATCCCTTTTATCTGGGCGTACGTAAAATCATTTACGACTAGCTATTTTGAAAAAGTCGCGAATCATCCCAGTCCGTTAGTGGTATCTGCCGCACAATACGAACCCGTACCGAACGTTGCGCATTATTATAGACGTCCGCGACATATTTTAATCGACCCTCCTGATGAAATAACGGCAGTGAACGATCAGTACCAGCCTGTCTCTCCAAACAGAGCGTGTTCACGCCCACGCCCACGCCCGCGTAACCACAGATTACGCCGCCGTGGTCTAGGGGTTAATTTCGCTCCCGCACACCAGATTAGGCACCCCTCGACAGCGACTCAAGTCTAGGTTCGATCCCTCGGCAGGGAGCCCTTGAGTGCGTTACTTGCGCGATACAGTGACACAAAAATTTACATCACTGCTACAACACTACACGATCACCCCCACACACGTGCACGCCTACACGCTTACACATAGAAGTGGAAGTGTTTTATTTTTTTTCCCTTATTGAACTGGAAAAACTCTAATATTCCGATAAAAAAAATATATGGAGGGGTTGTTGAGGCGTGTATGCTTGGTACACATATGCGTCTCAACAACACAAACATATATGAATAGTTAGCTAGGTTAGCTAAGATAGGTCGCGAGTTTGCATGTAACAGGCAACAGCCAAGCCGAGGTGTGCCGTGCACCCTTGAGCTAGTTGCTCAATTAAAATCGGCTGAGTGCCTTAAGCGCTCGCCTTAGTAGTTCGGTGAAGCTGTTAAGACCTTGCTAGGTAAATAGCGTAGTCAGTTCGAAAAAAAAAAATGTAATGCTCGCATATGATTACTACTATCTCTTATGAAAATCATTTTTTTAGTCTCAAATCCCTGGTCCTTTGACGCCGGAGATACTAGAACAGGAGAGGGAGCGAAAAGCTCAACAGAAACGAGCGAAACGCCAGCGGGAGAAGGAAAAACAAATCGAGAAAATGAAAACTGCGAAGTTTCTAGAACTCTGTGACGCTGATAAGGTGAGTATGTGAGAACACCTCATGATTTAAGAGTTAGGGAATAACAATTAAATTAAGTAACCAATTTAATAACTTAAAATTTAGATATAAAGTATATTTTTATTGGCCGCTGTGAATATAGCCGTAAGTTGGTGCATAATACATGTTTATTACAAACATATGAAGTACTAAAATATTAGACTTATACCTTTCTTCAGGGAGATATACCCTAAGGCCCTGTTACTACAGGCTCTAATAGGCTGGTGTTTTTGTCTATGTCTATTTTTTTTTTTACTAAACAATGCAATTCACAGTTAACAATGTCGGGAAATTAAAAATATGAAACTGCCTTTTTGAGATCTTAGTCTTAAAAAATCAGCCCAGCCCACTATGACTTAATATAATGAGGTGAGTTTTTGATCTAAACTTTTTTAAATAATATATTTTATGTAATCAGGTGAAATCCCAGGAAAAGCGCTGCTTCCTCTGCGGGAACTATCTACCGAAGAAACCTTTTGAATATGACAAGTTCAAGTTTTGTATGATCCGGTGTCTGCAGAATCACAAGAACATCAGACCCCTGCATAAAAGCGCTTAAGAAACTTCATACTTATGTCATTAAAAATACATCTCGATGTCAGTTTTTATGAGTATTTAGTCCTTGTCTATTTAGTCATAAATCCGAATAAATAAATACACTTATTTGTAGACTTATTACTGTGGACTTTTTGCCAGAATGTTAGTTTGTCATGTAATGGATTTTATATGTGATTCATAATCGTGTGCTTATTGACTTTATATTGTGTAGTATTTATTGGTGATGTTTTACGTAACATAGTTCGGTTATTGTGTACAAGTGAATGAAAAATAATACCACGGAGCATGAATTCTGAGATGCCACAAAAACTCTCTAGAAAGTTATAAATAAGGAGAACACCATTTTGTTAGAATATTAAAGTAATTGAAAGATACTTGTAGTATTATTACCTACTTGGTTAGGAAAAAAATGATACTGTGTTATTTTTTTGTTATATAAAGTATTATTTAAAAATTCGGAATTATCAATAAAACAATTTGGACAAGAATGTTAAAATTGTATAAATCATTTAATGTAAGAAATAAAATGATTAATAAAGGAAAATAAAAGATGAAAACGAGGAAAACTCAGAAAACGATGAATATTTTAGTTGTATTATTGAACTAACTATTTAATTGTGTGGTGGTATTTAAGACGAGCCTTATAATAGTCACATTTTTGTAAACATCTGACATGTTATCCTGCTATGGATCGAGTATCATTGGAAATAATTCTTTGTCGAATAATTATATTTTTCAAATCACAGAAAATTTTAATCACAATAAAAAATATTGTATCGATTGCGACAGGAATCTATATATTAATACGTGAAGCAAAAAAATTGTACCCCTTTTTAACCTATTTTCCGTCAACGGGTGAACTTGAAATTTGGCATAGTTAAAGTTTATATGGCGGAGAAGTGCAGAAAGCTGTTTATTTTATTTAAAATGCTTTAGAAGTACATTAAATTAATTAAAATATACACTATTCAAACTACTACTCGAAATTTACACAACATATACACACATGTAAATAAAAGACATTTTGACAGCTGTCAATACTTACGAACTTCAAAAAAGGTAGGAGGAAGGAGGTTGCTATGCTCGACTGTATGTACTTTTTAACTCTTACGTTCCAATTACTATTTTTCATCCTACATTTAACAATTATATTATAAAATATAACTATTATTGTAACGTTTATTATTTTTTATGGTGAACTCACTTCAAATGATGATTTAATAAAAAAATGAGCCAAATAATACTTTGTATAATCAAAAAAGAATTTTGTTCATAAAAGTAATCCATGATTTAGAACTCCACGGTTACAATGTTGCAATTCAACCTCATGTAGCAACAAAAAAGAATTTATTTTCAAAAGCTAATGTTAGATTAAAAAACATCTTTGTCTTGGATTCACCATTTGATTGTATTGTGCATCCATTACTTTTCCAAACGATGATACTGGGCATATCACTATTTCTCATAATGAACAGACTACATTTAATTCAATATCACCCAGAAATACCACCCACCCATGGTGTCGTGTAAAATTAATTGAAAATTTTGTCATGGGTTGCGATAAATCTCTTTATTTTCGTAAAGTTATGTTTGCTTAAAATTTGAGCTTTACCACGTGGTTTTTCAATTTTCATCTACACATAGATTTTTTTATGTTTATATAATTAAAGATCATGGCAAATAACTGAGTAGCCATGATGAAAACCTTTGATTATAGAAGTATATCCTCCGACAAAAGAGCCCTAATAAAGTCTAAACTTTAAAAAATCAATTAACTATGGACGAATGTCGACCACTGGGCGACCTCTAGTTAACCTAAAAGTGTGGAAAAGAGCTGCACTAAAATATTCTTTCAAATAATTCCATATTACTTACTCGCATTTTTTAAGAATTATGGACTTTGTCAGATGTTTATTATTGCTTTACCCATATAAATATAACCTCAGATCACACAACACTGTATAACTTCAAGGTGGTTGCCACTTCAAGTCACACTGAAACTATTACTGGTTTCAGCATGAATGGGTCGGCTCGTCCGGGGTAGTACCACTCTCTCGAAGAACACCGACGTGAAGTAACAGTGCTTAAATTGTTGCGTTTCGTTCGGTCAGTGAGAGCGCCGGAGACCTATCTCCTCTCCCTCCCCCCAACCCACACTCCTCCTTCTCTATCCCCCTTCCCCCAAACACAGGATGGCAACGCACTTGCGACTCCCCTGATGTTGCTAGTGTCTATGGACGGCGGTTGTCACTTAACATCAGGTGATCCACCTGTTCTTTTTTTTTGTTGCTGCACGACAAAGTGACTGTGCTATGCCTGGTGGCAAGCATAGTACAATCCTAAAACATCGGCAACCACTGAGAGACAGATTATGCATCACTGGTTGCTGCTGTCATGCCGGCCTGTGTGAATGTATCTTCACGTTATGTTCGTTTGAGTGGCAGAACTGATTATTTCCACCACTGCGTGCACTCATTGGTCAAACCAGAAAGCACGTGCTCATTGCTCTAATAAAACAGCGTGCAATGAGCATTGCTCAAATGAAATAGCGAGCGCTCATTGGACAAATCAAATAGCGCGCGCTGATTGGTCAAATCAGCGCGCTTTTCTCAGTTTCCTGTCACATATTTCCAGTTCCCTTTGCAAAATCACAACCACAAAAAACATCCAGCAACCGAGAACGTTACACATCAATTTTTTTTTTATTGAAGCATGACAAAGTGATTGCACTATGCCTGATGTTAAGCATAGTACAATCCAAAAACATCGGCGAGCACCGATAGACAGATTATCCATCGCCGGTCGCCGCTGTCATGCCGGCCATAATGACGAAAGTCACCCAGTTCTGAATATGCACAGGCTGATCCCGAAACGCGACACGCAGAAGCGAGTCACTATGATGGGCTTTTTCGCCATATACATGGTGGTTGCGATCCAGTCGGGCTGTAAAACCCTACCACCCCGCTATCGCCATTGCCTCGTTCGTTGATCAGCAGGGTGCACCACATGCAGGTGAGGTTGGCTTGGGTGTCTCAAGTCTTAAGATGTTACTCGACACCCCTTACACCCTTACTTAAATATATTTATTTCTCTTCTCATTAGTATTTCAGAAACATTTGCTTATGTGTGACCCACCTGTTCGTTTGCCTCCTATGAATAAAAAAAATAACCGTCACTCGCGATGGAAGTAAAACTTTTAAACTTTTTTGATTTTGTCAATAAACAAATCAATCAAAATTTTTTGAGAAAAAAGTTTAATAAAAAATACTATACTGAATAATAATAAAAACCATAGAATAGAATTAATAATGTATATATGGGTACACGACCGTGCTGCCATCTAGTTTCAATGTAAGTAAGTAACAAAACTTCATTATGTGTAGTTCCATCTATCAGCTAATTCGGATACTTAAGCAACACAGGAAACATTAGTAACTCTTTGTTATAAAGTAAATACAATTTAGAAAAGTACGACCAAATAACTATGATAAGGAAGGAATGAAATTAATTATGATTTAATAGAAGTTTTGGTTATGTTTAATTATTATTTCTGTACCATAACAGAAACATGACGCCATATTGCCGTAACGGACTTCCGTTGCATTGTCGTCCACTTACCTCCTAGTCGCGCTTAAAGAAGTTTCACTTAAAAAAATCAAATTGTTTTAGTCTATAAAACATACCAAAGATACCATTACGTTCACCATACGTTACCATACGTTCACTCGAAAACATTACTCCCAAAATATGATCACAAGATTCAATAACAGTATTTACTTCTAGCTTATACTTAAAATAAAGTTTTAAAAACTTAATATAGTGTTTTCATTAAGTAAGTGTAAAATATGTGGCGTAATTTATAGGGTACTCCTGCCATGTGTTTGGTATGGCGTTTTATTATTTAGTTATATAATGAAAAATAATGTACGGACCTAATGTACAACATATGTACAGAGTACTTCTATTTCAAAACTCTGTCGGTTTTTATAGTCTACCTAGATTATCAAAAATAGTATGTAATTTTAAAATAATTGAGAATATACTGTGTGAGATACTATGTAATCTGTATATGATTTCTACTCTTTATAATTTTGAGGCAGTTAATAATTATAGATAGCGATATATTAATAACTAGCGAATAAACTCTTTCTCATGAATCATACTTTCCACTAGTGAAAACCGCGTGAAAATCTGTTGTGTAGTTTTTAAGGTTACCGCGAACATAGAGACAAACAGACGGGTAGGAGACTTTGTTTTATACTATGTAATGATGAATGACACTGCTGTAGTATTATACTAAAATAGTAGTTAAATACAACTGTTGTCATTTATCATTTTTGTAAGATGATGCTGTTTTTTCCTATTGTAAATTATAGTAAATTATATTAATTAAATGGGAATTTAAATTAAAAAGTTTCGTTTATTGTTTAAGAAAAAATCATTATAAAATTATTTATCATCTAACAATTATTAAAGGAATGGTTATAATTATAATTACGTATACAATACTGAATTACATACAAATTATATATATTATTAATTACTATATACAATAAATTAATATATAAAAAAATATATAAAATATATGTATATATATATATATATATACAAATTATACAAATGCTAATTAAAATTTGGTACTAGCATGCGTTAAAAAGAAAAGCCACCCATAATTCATCTAGCATTTAATACCAATGAAATCAAATTATTTTCACGACCCACGTCGCGTACAAAGTTGACGATCAATAAAAAGGTCAGCGTTGAAGCAGTTTGTTCGTTCTATTTTTTTTGTATATGCTTATACGCACATATCTCAGTCATTACGTACACAAAACTCAATTTAACAATGATTCCAAGATGTGTGTGAAAATGCAAACCTTACAAAAGCAGTTAATCAAATTATTAAATAAAAAAAAAAAAAATGAGTTCACGGTCGCTATCGTTGTGTTACCTATTTGCGTGCTTAATATTCTTTATTGCTGAAGAAACAGAATAGTTTGAAGCGGTACTCTCTTGTGTATCGCAATTAGAGAAAACGCGATAAACAATGACATTGAGACTGACGTTATCGGAACGGTTTCAGAGCAAGACGAGACCAATTACAACAAAAACGGCATTTTCATACGAACTATATTTGTTATTTATTCAGCTGACTTTAAGGATATATGATGACTTGACGTTTTAAGCATCATAGCGATTGCCCGTTGCCCAAATTCGACCATAATAAGGGCTACAAAATTTTTCTTCACTTACCTATCTGTAAGTATTTTTAAAGTGAAACTTCTAATGCAACTTCCAACAAGGTTGCGTTAAACGTTCAACGCTCCTGGGGAGGGGAATAGAAAGAGACAGAGCGACAGTGAATTCGTGGCATTCGAACGCATTCGCGTAGTATACCTGTTAATATATACTTATATATTTATTTATATCAATGTTTACCCCTTCCTATTTTTGTTTTCACATTACGAAGTTTCACTTCTTCCGCGAGGAGGGACTCCACGGACTAATTTTTTTTTGCCAAATGGCAGCAATCGGGTGGACTATCCATCTGGTGGTAAGTGGTTACCGTCGTCTATGGTCACCTGCAACACCACGGGTATCGCTGTTGCGTTGCCGGCCTTAAAGAGCGTGTTCTAATCCCTTTTTGAAGATACCCATATCATAACTGGGAGAATACCGTATAATGAAGGTCCTGGAAAACCTTACGGTTCTCACTATTTTGTTAGGTTAGGTTTATCTGTATTTTTTTTTGATTTATTTTTATAAATGCTAAAAAGTGTATTGTATAATATTAATGTATATTGGAACTAGACCTCGGAAAGTATGACGAAAAAAGTCTAATAGAAAAAGCTTATTTATTTAAGGCTGTGACATTGAAATGGTTTAATACATAAGATTAGCATTAAGTTATAAAGAACTCAACCCATGAAAACATAATCGCTCGGTGCCTGTTTTTACTGCACGATAAACGCAAAGAAGGTTGAATCATTGTCTTGAGAGTGTCGGATTACAATCTTCTGTTTTTTGCACGAAACTCTACCTATTTTATGCTGTATTTATACATCAATTAGCCTCTGCCCGCGTCTTCGTTCGTGTGGAACAGATACACTAACACGAAGCAGTTCTCATAAGGAAAAAATATCCCGATTTTGAAACATTTTTCATCTGTGCTCCGCTCCTATTGGTCTTAGCGTGATGATATATATACCATTCTCGATGAAAGAACAGACATATCAATGAAAGAATTATTCAAATCGGACCAGTAGTTCCTGAGATTACCCCCTGCAACGTCACAACATCACAAAATCACAAAAAACTCACAAACTTTACCTCTTTATAATACCATTATTATTATTAAGTATAGATTTCGAGAAAAATATTTATTAATTTGTATTGAAATCTCAATTGTATTAATTATAGATAGCAAATAGATAATCAGTTTTTTTTTTAATGTAAAATTATCTAAATCGAAATTACGTGCAGAAAAAAATTATGTATATAAAATAAATTAATTTCATATTTATTCTGTTTTTTATAAGATGCTTCTACTTGTATTATTTTCGCATAATAAAAATAACTTTCAAGATTTATTTTTTTTAAGTTTCATCAGGTAACATTTTGCGACGATAAATTTACATCTACGGTGTTATTACACAATAGTTAAATACGTGTTGAATACTTGCTTTATAAAAGTTTGGGTACTTACGTATTAAATGCACTGCGTTCGCCGAACGTACGACATGTTGCTCTTTTATCTCAATTTGGTTAGGTTAGACTCGCGGATAAGGATAACACGAGCTTGCTACGCAACTTTGCATAAAACGGGCAACAACTGAAGCCGAGTTGGGCCGTGCACCCTTGAGTTAGGCGGCTAAACATCCCAAATCAGCTGAGTGCCTTCAGCGCTCGCCTCAATAGTTCAGTGAAGCTGTAAAGACCTTTCCAGGTCAACATTGTTTTCATTTCGAAAAAAAAATGTCTGCTAGCGCGGTGCATTTAATACGTAAGTACCTAAATTTTTTTAAAGCAAGTATTCAATACGTATTTAACTTTTTTTAATAACACGGCAATTATATATTTTGAGACATAAGTACCAACTTTGTTCAGAGCAAGTTCTATTTTATTGGACGGTTCCATTTAAAAACCGCCAACAGGGTTGGTCCTTTCGTCAATTTCATTAAGTCTTGGAGATTATCTAGGAGAACAAATTACCGGAGGCCCATCTCTCCTCTGTTCTTCCCTCCCTCCTTTCCCACTCCTCTCCTACTCCACCTTTCCCCTCATTCCACCAAAACACAGGCTAGCAACTCACTTGCGACTCCCCTGGTGTTGCTAGTGTCTATGGACGGCGGTGATCGCTTAACATCAGGTGATTCGCATGTTCGTTTGCCTAGTTGTGATAAAAAAAATTACAAACATTTCAATTTTGTTTAGATTTATAGATTTTATATATATTTTTAAATGCAAATTAGTCATACAGCAATTTTTTTCCGAAATTCCATTATCCTTAGTAAGTCCTGATATCATTGTCGTTGATATTATTCGACTATTGTTTTCAAATCGGCTTCTGTGATACCGCTTCAATAGAGGACTTTCCTATGCGCGCACGCTCTACAAAACTAGTCACTGTCATTAGCATAATCATCGTTTTGCTATTGAATTTTCATCCTTAACAATGAAGATATAGGTGTTATTACAAGCTAGGTACGTTACTCGTAAAAGGTGCGTTTCGGTGCAGTGCACACGGACTCGGCAGTCGCGCGCCTACCGACTGTGGTTCCGGTGGGGTCGATCACCAATGCCGTGTGTGCGCGCCTTTACATAAGCATTTCGAACTTTACGTCAGACGGTGTCGAACGCGTCTCGTTTCGCGCCAAAATTTCGTACGAAATTTCAACTTTTTATGAATCAAGTTTTATTTTGCAATAATTAATCGATTATTTTATCCCAATTTAATTCGGAGTTTTTGAGTATATATAATAGACAATTTTTGTGTTAATATTGTGTATTCATTTAGCAAAGAGGACTTCTTGAAAAATGTGTTTTAAGTTTTCGTAATAGTTTGTGTAATATGTTTTGGTGAACTATTGATAGACAAAAAAAAACAAAATGAAGTTTCGATTGGCCAGTTTAATGATTTATTTATATATTCTATTTTCGATGACTAAAGTTGGTAAGTACAACTAAGGATTTTCTTTATATTTCACTAGTTACGTTATATTCAATTATATATGCGTTAAACATTTTGTATTGTACTTATTTAATTTATAATTGTATATATTATTTGTATGCTTCCGTAAATTTAATAAATTTGTAAATGAATTCCTAGTCTAATCACGTACTTAGTTATGATGTTGACAGGTTTTTTAAAATAAAAACATTATTTATATAGCTCAATTCATTTTTTCAAGCAAATAATCAGTCCATTTTTTTTTATTTTGTTCAATAACATTTTTTTGCTGTAGTTTGTTTTCCTTACAATAATTGGTAAGGAACCATCGGGAATAATATAAGGCTATTTCTATCGGTGATTTATTTCTATTAATAGCGACTAATTGCCATGCCTAGGAATAGATGATCAAATATTTATATGCACTATAAATAATATTGTCTAGACATTATTATAGTAAAAATATTGAGTTTATTGAAAATAAAATTAAAACCGTTATTACCAGTGGTTTCAATATGTCAATCGTTATTACAAAATACAAAATAAAACGCATTACTGGTTTTATAAATAAAAAAGTTGTATACCATCGATATAAGCCAATTGGGGTGTAAGGGGTGTCGGGGGTGTAAGGGGTGTCGAGTAACATCTTAAGACTTGAGACACCCAAGCCAACCTCACCTGCACGTGGTGCACCCTGCTGATCAACGAAAGAGGCAATGGCGATAGCGGGGTGGTAGGGTTATACAGCCCGACTGGGTCGCAACCACCATGTATATGGCGAAAAAGCCCGTCATAGTGACTCGCTTTTGCGCGTCACGTTTCGGGATCAGCCTGTGCATATCCAGTACCGGCTGACTTTCGTCATTATGGCCGGCATGACAGTGGCGACCGATGATGGATGATCTGTCTCGCGGTGGTCGCCACTGTTCTTGGATTGTACTATGCTTACCATCAGGCATAGTGCAGTCACTTTGTCGTGCTTCAATAAAAAAAAAAATGTTTTTTTTTTCAATAAAACTAAAATACATATACATGATTTAAGAATAAATCTTTTTGAAAATATCTAATCTAATCTAATCGAATATGTAATTAACTACGTATTGCGCGCAGCTTCGCTCGCGTTATGTAGATTCATCCCTCGGAAACAGTACTTTTTTCTTGATTAAAGTTCCTTATAGCCTTTTCTATACCCCTGACAGCTTGTATGCAAAATTCTATGATGGTCGCTTGAGTGGTTAAGTTGTGAAAGTGTAACAAAGAAAGAAACCCACATTACCATTTATAATATTAGTAAGATTTCTAACTACTACTGCACTGTAGGTTGCTTCAGAATCATCCCAAAATTCGATATCATGACATCAAATATTTGCACACCGGCAATATGCAAATTTTATGAGCAAAGTTATAATCTAAGAAGCTTAAGATTTCCCAAGAGGCAAATAGTTCCTTCCAACTTATGACTGTAGCGAAACCCAAAGATATTTCGGACAATTATATTTATTCTCTACAATTACAGAGGTTTCTTCGTTTTATCAAAAAAACAATTACATTTAAAAACAACAAGCGGCGTCACAAGAAAACATTTTATCTCAAATTAGAAATTACAATCTATACTAATATTATAAAGAGATAAAGTTTGTGACGTTGTGAGGTTGTAGGGGATAATATCAGGAACTACTGGTCTGATTTGAAAAATCTTTCAGTGTTATATAGCTCATTTATCGAGGACGGTTACAGGCTATATATCACGCCAATAGCAGCGGAGCACCAATGAAAAATATTTCAAAATCGGGATTTTTTCTTCTTCAGAGCTTCCGCTGCATGTTAGCGCTTTTTCTCGAACTGACTACGCTATTGGCTTTAATTTTTTGGCCTTTACAGCTTCACCGGACTACAAAACGCATGTTAGCGCTAGACGAAGTTGCGGGCAGAAGCTAATGAAATATAATTTGCAAAGAGTTGAAAATTAGTATATAAATTAAGTACAGTATTACATATAAAATATCAAACATTCTCATTGAATGTATGTTTCTTAATAGACCAATTATTGGAACATTTACTTTTTTTTTTTGTAAATATGTACATACGGTCTCTGGGAATTTTTGATATTTTATCTATACTTAATTCCGTGTGGGTTACTATCCATCAGAAGTTTTGCATACCTAATCGGGAAAGCGGAGTCTCCCAACTGAGATGTATGCAGAAAAATTTAGTATGTGCATCACTTGATGATGGAGAGTGCTAAGAACAGCATCGAAAGAGAATCGTTGATGAGTAGTATGAAACATAGTTGTCAGAACATTGGTATTTGTCACAGCATCTAGGCCGAACGCTGTTTCGGTTGAAGCTAAGATGCTGTATGACATGGTAATGATACCCCATCAACGACTCTCATGATGGAGCTTGAAATATTGGGTCATAAGATGGCTGATATGTCGGTTGGAATAAAAGCCCTTAAAAAATCTTTATTTAATTTTGTACCTAACATCTGTAACAATATTCAGTTATCTGTGAATCACTATATATTTACAACAATTATTTGTAATATCATTGATTTACAAATAGTGTATACAATAAAAAAGTAGTGTATACAACACTAAACATATCGACAGAAGAAAACGGAATTGTCTTAACTTGAAAGACCCAGCTTTACACTAGAGCCAAAAAAACTATTTCAAAAATTCATAACTCATATAATAAACATACAAAGTTGAAAATTTATATAAAGCCTGTTACCAGAATGATAAAGATGCTAAAAATGCATGTTTTACCTTAGTTACGACAATTTTTTATGTAGTGCTAGGTCGAATCGATGAAAAATCATTCGTAGGAAACGAGACCCGGACAATTCGAAGCGGTTTTTTTTTACACAAGAATATGGTAAAAAAAAAATTTAGCTTAAAATGCACGTTACGACATTTCCTCTTTCTTCCGTTAGTTCCGTTGATATCTTTGGCTGAATCATTTTTGAGTTTCAGCATTTGAATTCGAGGCTATACAATAAAAATGATTTTTACTAACCGGCGATCGGCTTCGTAATTACGTAACTCACAAGAGTAAAGTGATAGCAGAAATGGTTAACTAAAAATACTACAAAAAATACTAGGCTTTTACAGCTTCACCGGATTACGGCTTCTGACCAAAATTGTTGATACTACTCATTTACTTTAATATTGTTATGTACGAATTTCCTTTATATACTTTAGTATATTCTTCATTTCTTTTTGGTATGTTTTATATTGAAATTATACTCCACTAGCTTCTGCCCGTGACTTTGTTCGCGTGGAATAGATATACTTTAGGCTAACGCTAACACGCAGCGGAAGCTCTCAAGGGGTAAAAATACCCGATTTTTAAACATTCTTCATTGGTGCTCCGCTCCTGTTGGTTTTAGCGTGATGATATATAGCCTATATCGATAAATGAGCTATATAACATTGAAAGAATTTTTCAAATCGGACCAGTTATTCCTGAAATTAACCCAGCTCGTTCGTGCTCATTTGCCCAAAAGAAACACTCGCAATGTTATGTATTTATTGAAACGTAAAAAAATCTTTCGAACCACTCTTAATTCCACATATACAGAATACAAATGACTTCGGTAACTGCTAATTACATTTTTAAAAAACATTTAACTGGATGCCTAAATAACGACTTAACCGTTCGGTCCTGACCAACCAGGCCACTTGCTTAATACCTATTTTAAATATTTAACACTCGAGTTAATTAGAAGATATCCGTTTGAGATTAAACGAGGTGGATGAGAGTACTTGTAACCATAGGACGATAAGAAGCAGACATGAAGAACAGTATCTCTGTGTTCGTACTGATTAATTAGGTTGGATGTAATAAAAGATTCTTTCATTTTTAAAAGTGTTACAGTTATATGAAATATGAGCTTTGTATTCGGTTTATTGCGACAATGAGCCTGTGTTAATATAATTAGATTTGATACAGTTTTGTAATATTTAATTCTGATATCTGTGTCGATAACTATTAGAAATATCAAATTCATATTCTTTTTTTTGGCATCAATATTCTATTAGATTACTACTGCCATTGTCGAACAGTTAATGATATTACAAGTTTCTTGCGATCATTTCCATGAACAATCAAGATGGTGGCCGTCTTGTTAGAACTTTCCAGGGAGTTTTTGTGGCAAGTCAGAAACCATGCTACGTGGTATTATTTCCCTTCCACAACACTTGTACACAATAATCAAACTATATTACGCAAAATATCACAAAGAATACACAAAAGAGCCAAAATAACATAAGATTATGAATAAAATGTCAAATCCATTACATGACATTCCGAGATCACGACAAAAACTCAAATTCATATTATGAAAAACCAATTGTCAACAATGTTAATAATACATAACACAGGATATTTTTAAAGGTGTGCCCTTATAGATTTGAATGTTCATGTTGCATTTTCTCACAGTTTAGAACCTATATATCCATATATAGCTATCTCTTTCTTGTTACATATTTCCGTTTCATAGAATCCAATTAACACCGACGCAAAGAAATCTTACTTCAAAAATAAAAGACATTCAACAAACCATCTAAACAAAGACTTATTTCTCATAAAAGAACAAAGATCTAAGACAATGGAAACGGTTAATAAAAAGGAAAAAGGATTTAAAAAATTAAAAAACACGACCATTTCCTTGCATATATCCCGATGTTTCGATAAATGAAAATAAATGTGATTATAAAACAATGGTAAAAACTAGTACACGCTTACCCAACTACAATAGACGTGCAATTTAAAAGCGATCTTACTTAAATGTTGCCAAACTAAATACAAAGATGTTCTATCTACCACATGTATTTTATACAAATTACGAACAATATTATCATTGCAAGGTTTCCTTTCCAGAAAATGAATGTATTATCATTAGATCGGTATGGTTGATGAGCCTGTGTTTATAAGAACGCAATAGCATTAAGTAAGACAGTTGAATAATAGGGGTTCTGAACTGAGTTCAAGTAATGGAATGTATAAATTTTAGCAAGTTATACAGGAAAACAAATATAGAATTTATTTTAAATTCTTTTCTCACTTAGTACTATGTATATTGTGTTAATTTTTACTACAGTGCTGAATCTATTTTTAAGTTCTTTGTATACACATACGATGTGTATAATAATATGCAATTTTGAAATCTATACTAATATTAGGTCTTTACCTATGAAATTGCCGTTTTGTATGAAAAATTGAAACAAATTTTTTTCATGTATTTTTTATTTGTATTAATCGAAGTAATCACCCATGCAATCAATGCATCTTTGCCAACGCAGTGGCAGTCTATTGATGCCCTTCTTAAAAAAATCAGCTGGACGAGAGGCAACAAATTCTTCAAAGGAATTTTGTACTGCCTCTCGGGTATTGAATTTTTTTCCCGCCAAGGAGTTATCCAAATTCTGGAAAAAGTAGTAGCCTGTAGGCGCAAGATCTGGTGAGTAGGGTGGAAGACGGAGAACTTCCAACCCCAGTTCTTACAACTTGGAGACCGTCTGCTGTGCAGTATGAGGTCGCGCGTTGTCGTGCAGGAGCAGCGGAGACGAGTGATTGACCAATGCTGGTTGGAGATGTGCCAGCTTCTCCATCATTGTGTTCAGTTCTTCACAGTACACATCTGCAGTAATGCTCACCCCGTTTGGTAAGAAGCTGTGATGAATCACACCGGCGCTAGACTACCAAACAGTGACCATAACTTTTCTAGGGGTAAGTTTTCGTTTAGGGCATTGTTTAGGTGCTGAAGCAGGATCCAACCAACTTGCTGAGCGCTTGCGTTTATCAAACAGTATCCATTTTTCATCGCAGGTAACAATGCGGTTCAAAATTCCTTCATTTGTGTGTCTGTTGAGCAGTGCAAGGCACGTCTCGACGCGTACTTTGCGCTGGCGATCATTGAGTTCGTGGGGCACCCATTTGTCAAGTTTTTTTACCTTGCCAATTTGACGCAAATGGACTAATATTGTTTTGACGCTAACGTCGAAAGCTGCTGCTAATTCAGCCCTATCATCAGCTTCCACAATCGCCTTTAATTCGTCATTGTCGACCAAAGTCTTCAGACGACCGCGAGGTTCATTTTTCAGGTCGAAATTCCCAGAACGGTAGCGAGCAAACCAATAACAGGTGGTGCGTCGGTTTGTAGTGTTAGCTCCGTAAACGTCGTTGATATTGCGTGCCGCTTGTGCCGCTTTGCTGCCACGACGGTACTCATATTCCATAATTACTCGAATTTTTGACGTATCCATGATGGCAAAAAAGATTAAAATGCGATGAAGATGTAACACTAATCAATAAACAAATGACTACTTTTGGAAAAACAATTCCATGTTTTTAAAATAAAGTTAATTTGTGATTAGAATTCTTAGCCAAACAAAAATTATTTTGATTTGAAATGGCCAGTACTGCAGAAGGGCAATTTGATAAGTAAAGACCTATTATTATAAAGAGGTTATGTTTGTGCGTTTATGACGTTGTAGGGGTAATCTCAAGAACTACTGGTCTGAATTAAAAATTATTTCAGTGTTATATAGCTCATTTATCGAGAAAGGTTATCATCACGCAAATACCAATAGGAGCGGAGCACCAATGAAAAATATTTCAAAATCGTTTTTTTTTTCCTATTCAGAACTTCCGCTGCGTGTTAGTGTTAACCCAAAGTAACTATTACTACGCGGACGATGTCGCGGGTAGGGACTAATGTGAAATAAATTTCAACATTAACATTTCTTATTTTATTTTTGATAACGAATTTACTAGATTATTACTGCCACATCAAGTAGGTCATAACATTATAAGTGTGACAATTTAAATGTTAGGGCGAGATGGTGGACTCGTTGTTAGGACTTTCCAGGGAGTTTTTTATGGCAACTCGGAATCCAACTTCACTTGTAAATAATAACAGTAGTATATTAGTGCGTGCGAGTATGGAATTTCGAATAAACAACATCATGCCTCAATATTTGTAAAATCAATACTATACGCATGAAAATGTCATATTTTTATTCAGCATTATTCTATATACAACTTGTAATTCAAAGCTTGATTACTTATCTTTGATATATAAATGTTTTTCTTAAAGTATTAAATCAACTACATTAAGGAACCGAAAACATTTTTAATAACACAAACTAATTCAATATTTGACCTCTTTGAATGTATAAATGTGCGCAATTTTACTAGATATACAAAAAACAACAAAAAAATTAGCTGCTTGTCTCTAGCCGGAATACGCAACCGAGTAATCTTTGAATCGTGTCGACGTTTGCTCGCTTTGGTCAACCATAAATTATAAACGGTTGATCAATCGATGATATTATTAAGTTACTATCGTCTTCCGGGCGTTATTACGTACTTATTTGTGGGTAAGTTCGTGGCATTAGCAATGCTCGATGGCGCCTCGTGCCCGCATCCTGTATGTTACACAGATATCTTTTTACTACGGCTGGTAATCTTTGTTCTAATAATTTTTATAAGTAATTTATTTTGTTTTTACCTTTATATGTATATTTAATTCATACAATTTACTCTTATATATTATAAAACAAAGTACTCCGCCGCGTTTCTCTGTCTATTTGCGATAAACTCAAAACCTACTGAGCGGAGTTTCACACGGTTTTTATTAATAGAGTGCTTCACGAATGTTTAAATGCTTTTAATGCTGGCTTCAGTATACGTGGGTTGGCTCTCTCGGGGTAGTACCACCCTCTCACAGAAAACCGACGTGAAGTAACAGTGCTTGAATTGTTGCGTTTCGTTCGGTTAGTGAGAGCGCCGGAGAACCACCTCTCCTCACCTTCCCGCTCTCCTCTTTCCTTCCTACCCTCCCCCAACACAGGCTGGTAACGTACTTGCGACTCCCCTGGTGTTGCAAGTGTCTATGGACGGTGGTGATCACTTAACAACATCAGGTGATCCGCTGTTCGTTTGCTTCCTATGATATAAAAAATACATATATTATTGGAAATGTCGGAAAAAAGTAATCCGTCTGGGAGCTTTCGTCGAAAACGCTGCCTAATCAGCTGGTGAAGTCGCGGGAACCAGATAGTAACGAATATGACTCGTATATTCTCTATTTAATTATTGGCTACTTATAGATTACTACAGCCATTGTAATTGTAATAATATTTGTTAGCAGGGTGTGTATACGACATAGTCGATGCAGTCAGGATGTCAATAAATACCAGGTAGTTACTTTAACTCTTTATTTGGCCAGAGTTACGCCTTACAGTACTTTTTACAATGGAATGCGTAGATAACACCGACATCTTGCTTTTTATAGGCCGAACTATATAATTTATAAGACGAACTATATAACTCAAAGCAATTACCATTTACTTATAATTCTGCTATATGTTTTAAGTAACACAAAGATAATAATTAACGAACAAATTAATATTATTTACGTACATCAATTCTATATAAAATCATTGTTATATCATTGTTATTTATGTATCTGAAATATGTGTATGTGTGTAGAATAGAGACATCTAGCCCTTTATAGGTCAAACTATTGAAGTCAAAGCAATTACTATTATTATCAACTAATGTTGTGCAAGTAATAAATGAACAATATCAATTCCTATTATGTCTCATTGAAATCTATATCATTATAATAATTCTCATTTATGTATCTTTAATAAAATGGCGTTAGTGTTAATGTGTCTCTCTTATCTGTTGGATGTAGGCGCTTGGCGCTAGTATCAATGCGTATCTCTAATATTTGGCGCTAGTATCTCGAGTCACGAGCGGCACCGGAGGTGGTTCGCTAACATATTACAAGTGTCTTGTAATTGCTTCCATGTTCTGACAAGATGGTTAGAACTTGTTAGAACTTTCCACTGATTTTTTGTTGCATCTCGGAATTCATACTCCGTGGTATTATTTCCCGTCTACTCCACTTGTGCATAATAACTGAAATATATTCCGTTAAACACAACCAATATTACAAACTATCGAGTCGAATAATACAAGATTATCAATAAAATATAAAATCCACTACATGACAGACTAAGATCTCACCAAAAACTCTTCAAGTATATTAAAAGTAGCACTTTATCGCTTTACTCATTTAAAGGTAGATTTACTTAGACCTCGGGAACATTATCTTTTTCTGGGTTGTCCTGTTCTGCATTTCTGATAAAATTTCATGATGATCTGTTGTGCAGTTAAGGCTCAAAAGCGTTACAAACAAGCTTACATTTGCATTTATGACCAGATTTTGCTCGCGGCCTTGCTTGCGGCCGACCAGTTAAGCTTTTGGGTAATTGTTAAGATCCTGATCTCAAAATGGCTTTTTTTCCTCGATCTGACTACGCTATTGATCTAATAAGGTCTTAACAACTTCACCGAACTACAAATCTCAAAATGACGTATCATGCTTTTAAATATTTAACCAATTATTTAAAATCATAATTTTATACTATATAGGTACTATATATATATGTAGGTGGTAGAGCCCCGCTGAAGCTATTTTTGGTATCAGCATGAATGGGTCGGCTCCTCTGGGGTAGTACCACCCCTCTCACAGATAACCGACGTGAAATAACAGTGCTTGCATTGTTGTGTTTCGTTCGGTCAGTGAGAGAGCCGGAGGCCCACGTTCCTTCCTCTTTCCTTCTTTCCCTTTCCTTCCCCTCCCGCTTCTCTCATATACAGGCTGGCAACGCACTTGCGACGTCCCTGATATCGCTAGTGTCTATGGACGGTGGTGATCACTTAACATCACTTGACCCACCAGTTCGTTTGGCTCCTTTGATATAAAAAAAAAACACCATTTGTTATTGTTCAAATTTTATTATAAAAACGATGTTTTTTAAACTTATGTTGTCAACTGTTTGTTGATCAATGTATTATAAGGTCTGCATATATTTATTTTTCTGCATATATTTGTATGCAACTTAAACACTTAATCCCTTTGGCTAATTCAGGGGTTAATGTAGTTTTTGAAAATAAAAGTCCATGAGAGCGCTAATTTTCTGTAGTAGAAAGAATTATTAAAATCGGTTGAGTGTTGACTTTAACCATCGCAAAAAAAACAAATCATTTCTCTTTTTAATAGTAGTATAGTTTTTAATAAGCCCATAGATAAAGAAAACGGTATAATATTTTAGAAATTCAATTTTATTCAACTGTTTCTAAGGGAAGTACGTCATTCGTCTTTTAACAGTATTGTCGTTTCTATAATTTGATGAATTTAAGAATAAATATGTCTAGACCAAAATGACAGAGCAGTTATTCAGAACATATGATATTCAGCTTTGAACGTTAGTCTAGTCTATTTTTTAACTTAAAAATATAAGAAACTTGGCGCACTTCAGAGTTTTTTCATTGAAAATTTGATTTTATTGATATTACTGTATTGTAATACCTGAATATAATTTGTATCGTGATAGTATAAGTGAACGCTTATAATAGTTTCATTAAGTTGTATTAAAGAAGTGAATTGTTGTACTGTGCCTTTAGATGAAATTTATCTGCTGACCAATCATTTAAATGAAAATGGTTGGTACATAACATCATAAACATTCTCAAGATACATACGTTATCATCATGAATCGGTAAGTTGTTCACGTTTTCGCCGTATTTAACATCTAAATTGTGCCATTAGGAGATAATGGAGAGAAGTTGACCATTTTTCATATACAGTACGTCGTTTTGTGTACACGCGTAGAATAAAAAATATTATGAAATAAATGTCTTATAATGACTTCATTTTTCTATACATATGTCTTTCTTTGATATTTTGTACCGAAAATAATGCTAATTAATAATAATTGAGAAGAATTACTAAATAATAATAATAACCATCATTTGTAATGCCATTGTTCCAACTAGAGCCTGACGATTAGCAAGAATAATCTTTTGCATTTTTTTCCAGTGCCCATGTTAAATATTAGATTAGATTTAGTAGCCATTTTATCCTGTAGCTATGTATAATGTACCCCATAGGACTATTTTTACTAACCCTATTGGCCTCTACAGCATCACCGGGCTTTGTGGCGAACGCTCGAAACGAACGATAACTAAAACGAACGATAACTAGCTTAGAGTGCCAGTATTCGTAACGCAAACTCTGTAATCCGGTAAAGCTGTTAAGACCTTGCTAGGTCAATAGCGTGGTTAGTACGAGAAAAAAAAACCTCGAACTCAATAACAATATTCCTGAGGCTAACTGTGATAAATAAATAGCCTGAACCCTCAAATGAAATGCCTCGTGTTCTAGTATTTGTTATCAAAAACAACACTTCGTATTGGAATTCATTAGTATCAACACTCATGCTTTGTGGTGGATTTTTACATTACTTACTTAATATATTTTACCTACTTGAATGATGAATGATTGTGAAGAAAAAAATTGTACACTCGGCTCTTTTACGCATTATAAAAGCGCCTATTAATAATATCTATAATAGGCGTAGCTTGTTCAAATTTTAATTTCTCCATCCAAGTATTATTATAAATTTATGGCAGACTTTTACTTTACTTAGCCAAGATTATTAGAATCGATGTCGTGTGGAATATCAATCTGATTTAAACTACAGAGAATCGAATAATCAGGTGTTTGTACCTATTTATATAGAACATAGGCTATGGACACTTGTCATGGCTACTAATGCACGTAATAAAGTTACAAGTTACATACATATACAGAAATTACATTCATCCTCCTTTCCGTATGGGAGTCGAAAAAAGGTCAAAGAACAAACTAAATAAACTGACCCTAATCTATCTCGACTTACCTTCGTGGTTACTTAGCATTATTACAGCGGGTCTGAAGCATTCTCACTCAATTAGCACTTTGATCCTCACTAACTTTGCTTTCTAATTCACCGATCGGTTCATTCGCTGACTCACCGATTATGTTTACGCGGAGTTTACTTAGATTAATTAGGAATGAAGCGATGATCGCGTTGTTGATAGCGTATTCGGACTCCGCTTCGGTGGACGTAGGTTTGGATACAAGCAACTGAGTCGGAGGTTTCAGTGAAGTAAAACATTAGGAAAGAGAGAAAGCAAGATACGTTTGTTCATCACATACAACACAGATTTATAAGTACATACATAAAAAGTGTAAATTGAAGCGAGACAAGACCTGTTGCACGTGGTGAAAAGGATTTTGTCTCAGCATTAGCTGCAGGCTTGCATGTGGAACCAATGCAACGCTGGTTTTCAGTTAAAAGCCTGTTGTATTGTTATGACATACACAAAATTACAAATACAAAGACACGGGCGTATTTACATTATGATTCTAAATTTATTAATTATACACGCCCTAAATAATGTAATCTAGTACTGCCTACACACAATACAATACAATGATTTAATGAAACAGCTGAATTATATACCATCTTCCAACGACAGCACACTAGTTCTGAGATCACATGGAGTAACCAAATTGTCTAATTTATTAACTTACTAAGTTTCATGCGACGCTTACCATGTTTATAGATGGTCTTTTAAATGTGTTTTACAACTAAAACGATGATCTCATGTAAGGTTACGAATAGGAGGAGGTATGTCATTCCAACTGGTCGTATATCTAAAAGAGTGGAGGGGGAGTGAGAAAACCAAATAGCATGGTGTTAGGTCCATTTTTAAGTCCGCCTGACTAGCTAGGTTGAAAATCTGTCGCAAGCTCCTGTAGGTGTATTTCAACAGGAGTACTTAAGAGCCGATCCCCTGCAGGTTTAGGTTTAGCTTATTATCTTGGTACACATCGTCACTTAACATTAGATGAGGTTGTGGTAAAACGTTTAAACTCATAAAGAAAAAAAAAGATCTAGAAATTTACGAAGTTCATCTGTATCTATCTGTACATATAATAAGAATATAAATTTATCGTGTATGTACTTTTTCGATTTTCAAGAAAATAACTGTTGTAGGTGCTTAGGAATAAGTAATAGACATACATTTCAATCATTTTTAGAGATGTCTGTCTGTTTGTATGAACACGCATTACTGCTAAAGTACTGTGCTCATAATCAATGTATAATGTCAGTTCACAATAAAATCGTAAAACAAATCCTCGAGAGTAACTAAGTCTTTGTTTCATTAAAGCGGTCGACTCTATCAAAAGTTATTGTAGTTTTAATGACGACGCGGCGTAAGTACGAGAGAATAGTAGAGAAGTAAATGGACTTAATACATTCAGATGATTTTATTAATCGCTGTTTTCATTTACATTGGTATCCACGCAGACGAAGTCGCGGACACAACTAGTTATTAAATATATCACTCTACTTAATTAATATATCTACACATTACTGAAACTGTAATCATGAATTTCATTAAGTATAATCTGGTCTAATAATTTGTATGGTAAATTAATATTCTGCGAATTTAGTGGCTCGTGAAATTAAATAAAGATTAATAATAGATATGTATAAACAAAATTAGACTGTTTCTGGTTTATTCGGGTTAATATGAGAAACGACTGACGCAATTTTCACAAGTAATTCACCTCTACATGGGCAACTTTGCAGAATATTATCAAGAATACGTATCGTTTCACCTTTCTATAGGTCTTTCTATAAGCAGCTGTGATTATATTTAATAAAGGTAATTTAAAATTGGTTAACGAGTTACAGAGATTAAGTACCTAATCTATATATAAACTAGCAGACTCAGCGGACGTTGTTCTGCCTTGATATATAAAAAAATCAATAAAAAAATGTTGATAAAAAATTGATAAAAATATGAAGTTGAATAACAATAAAAATCATATAATAGAATTAATTATGTATAGAAGGGCGCGCGACCGTGCTGCCATCTGGTTTCAATGTAAGTAACACATTATTTCAGTACTTGTAGTGTCATCTATCAGCTAATTTGGAACTTAAATTAGACAGGAAATATTAGTAATTCTTTGTTACAAAGTAAATAAAATATAGAAAAGTACGAAAAGATTTCCGTTCAACGACGTAGGTTTGAATCCTCGGGAATGAATTGAAGTCTTTCGATGGAGTAAAAGTACGTACGGTGTTAGTATTATTTCTAAACTCGCTTGATTTCACCAACTCCAAAATTGTTCAGATTATGTGTATTCCGGCAGCCCCATTTAAAAGGTAGTCATTCCTCTTCGTTTCATGTATTTGTCATCTCATACCGCATAGTCACTTCATCTTATAAGATTACCAGATTAGGACCCCCTCGGCAGCGACTCAAGCCTAGGTCCGTTCCCTCGGCGTGGAGCCCTTGAGTGCGCTGCTCGCGCGATACAGTGACACAAAATATTACATCACTGCAACAACAGTACACATATCACCTCCACACACGTGCACGCATACTCGCTTACACATGAAAGTGGAAGGGTCTTATTTTTTCCCTTATCAAACAGAAATAGTTTAGAAAATTATACGATACGAAATATATAAGAGTTGTTGAGGTATATATGCTTGGTACACATATATGTTCCAATAACTCATATATATATATATATATATATATATATATATATATATGAATAGTTTAGGTTAGCTGAGATAGATCGCGAATTGCATGTCAAATAAAATCAATCGGCTGAGTGCCTTAAGCGCTCGCCTTAGTAGTCCGGTGAAGCTGTTAAGACATTGCTAGGTCAATAGTGTAGTCAGATTGAAAATAAAAAAAAAAACTTATACGATCGTCGTCGAATGCTAAAGCCTGCAGAGTTTATATAAGAATAGTAAAACAATAATATATGTATCATTACAAAGATAACCAGCGAAAATCGACACGCTCCGAAAACGCTTTGAGTTTGTTCGTTGATAATCAGCCAATGCTGTCAGAACCGTATCGTATCATCGCCGTACCAATTAAAATGGTTCGAACGTGAATTCATAGCACCGTGCCAATTATTTTTACGGAATACGAGGAATATAATATTAATCCCAGATTTATGTACTTACTTCTTTTTTTAATCATCTAGAATAAGTTGCGTTCAATTTTTAGTAAGTTGGTCGCCATTTGATACAAATCATTTCCTCTTGATTATTTAATAAGAGACATTATTATCAAAAACGTAAGTATAGAACAATTAGGTGTACTTAAATTACAATACAACACTTCAGAAGTTAAAGAAATTTGCTTGTACGCGGTCGCTGTAAACACAATATGCCTAAAATAAAATGATACGAGAATAAAGAATACTTGCCAATTGGCCTCTTTGGCATACATAAGATTTACTTCATAAATCACTTCTTTTCTTTGTTTTCACAATCTTTAAACCGTTTGGAAATCAACACAAATAAATAATAACATGCTTTATCGTTTACTGTAGTATTTCGTATTACACTAACCTCTGCCCGCGACTTCGCCCGCGTGGAATTGTTACTGTGGAATAACGCTAACTTTAATTCGCGACTTTGTTTACGCAGATTGCGATTTTTTTTTAATAATACGTATGTTAAACCCGATTTTGAAAATCCCCGATTTTTCTTCATTGGTGCTCCGTTTCTAGTGGCCTTAACGTTGATACATAGCCTTCCTCGATAAATGAGCTATCTAACACTGAAAGCATTTTTCAAATTCCTGAGATTACCGCGTTCAAGCAAACTCTTCAACATTATAATATCATAGTATATGTTATGCAATCTTGGTGATATTTTAAGTAGCGTAATTTAGACTATTATGTACATATAAAATGAATTCAGAATATCACGGAACATAAATTTTTAGTTACCTCATTCTCTCTTTATAAATTCTTATAACGTTAGTCCCAACTTTTGTTTTCTATAACGTCCATTTGTTCTCGTTGAGTGTATATACATGAGGAGTTTAAAAAACGCAATAACCATAGGATGATATTGAATAAATTCATAATAATATTTTCATTAACAATAACAACGTAGGCAATAGCGATGCTAATGGCAGAAAGTTGACGAGATAATAATTTAGACGTCACATTTCATAACGAGCAAGTCCCGTTTTGGCTGTTCATTAGATTATACGTTTTTATAAGACAACAAAAATGACTTAAAATCTCGTGAACGGCTAAAATTTAATTTTGCGGTGGATATAGACTCAAAATAAAAAAAAAATTGAAACATCTTTGGATATCATGTTTTTTTTATTGAATCTCGACAGAGTGACAGTAATATACATATTAAATACCTATAAGTATAGTACATCCTAAAATAGAAATAACCATTATTAATATGAAAGAGTTTTTGAAAACTATAAAAATCTTTAATACTATATATTATACTTCATTACGTTTCCGGGAAAGCTCGGACGTATATTTTGCCGTTCGAAGAAAGATTCTGGCATTTATTGCAATATTGAATTTTTATGTATTGGGAATCAGGAGAAGAAAGCATCAACGATGTTCTTTTGTTCAGTTTCTATTCTGAAATGATACTTAGTCAAAAAGCGAGTTAACCGTACTTCGCTATAGGTCCAGGTTACAGATTTGTATAGTTTTGTTTTGTTTTTTTTTTTTTTTTTTTTGTTATATTTACCTTTACGTTATAGTTCGGCGTGGTAATAGTATTGCATATTTAAAAGATATAGCTCGATCTAGATATTTAATGTGTTCAGAAAATATCGCAAACAATAGAACTGATGTGTTCGTCGGAATAGCCTCTGAAAATTTGATTAGACTAAAGAAAAGGTATTGTGTAAACAGTTTTTATGTTCACATATTAGA
>JACEII010000002.1:4302407-4458001 GCA_014332785.1 Antheraea mylitta
TTCACCGTCAGTCGATTGTGTTACCAATTCAAATTAGTACGTAAATTCCCAAACATTCCTTATACACTCCCGGGATCGAATCTGTAGACATTGGAACAATATTCCACCGGTCAAACTACCAGGCCGACTACTACTATTCGGATATACCAATATTCATTTTTCTATACCCTTACCGACCTTAACGATCCTTACCTGGAAGAAATATACGACCACAAAAAAGGGAACATATAATGGTCATGCATCATAAATCAATTTAGATACTTGAGTCAATATCCTTTATCGTCTCTTTAAATATCGATACGGACGGACATGTTTGATAAAATTTAACTAATATTTATTTTAAATAATGCATTTCCTGTGAATGACTGAATTATATCTTGTGGTTCCTATAAATGCATTTTTATCATGAACTATTGAATAAATAGTAAACTAATGCACATATATGCACTTATTTATCAATGTATAAATAGGCAGTGGGGAAACGGTTAAACATCTCTCTCCTCAATTTGTCAGCTGATTTTCTTCATACTTTTTTTGTTTTGTAGCTGTTGATAAGCTGTAGTATTATCAAATTGGAAAATACTTTTTCTATGGCCTGAGTTCAATCATTAGACGAGCACTCGTGTATATATATAAATATTTATTGCCTAATTTATGTAACCGCATCACTTAAGAACGGCTGTCTCTATTTGGTTCAGTCTTTTTGGTTATGTGTGTTATCAGGATAATATTTGTATTTGAAAAATCGCACGGAACAGTGAAAAATTTGAGGTTAATATACCTACATATAAAAATCGAGTGAGTGATTGAGACAGAAGTCACCTTAAAGGGATAGTGCCGTTGCACGGGAGACCACCTGAAAGAAAACGAATATTATTCAGACCTCGTCTTAGAGAACTCATCCAGCCAAAAGATTGAGCTCAGAATCACCCAAGAAGAGTGCTCCTAGAACAGGAACCACCTCGCCCTAGAGACTAGATCGTGGAAGCGACCGGAAAAAACGCCACAGCCAGAGTGGCTTTCTCGCTTCCTAGATTTATACTCCTACTATGTATATAGAATGAAGACTAGATAAATTTCGTAAGAATCTCGAGAGCTGTCTTTCTATGTTTTTGATATACAATATTTTGTTGTATAAAAGGATGTTGTTGGAACGATGAATATTTTTGTCACACGGGTGTCGATTAACAATAACAAAACGATTGTATTGTCTATCTGTATATACTTCGGAGTATGCGGTGCGACGCGGCACGGCGTTATATACATACCTACACAGAGGAATGCATTAATTGAGCTTGCGAGCGATATGACCGAACTATATTGCGACTTTACTAAACATACTTGAATCAACTGCATGAAATCTCATTTGAAACCGTACAATGTCTCGGTATTAATATTGTTATCAACTCTGTATTACTTTTGCTTAGTTTTATTTGCAAGTTAGGAAAACCCTCTTAATATTATTAATTAGAATGATTGTTAAAATGGACGGATTTTTGATAATGTTTTTCCAAAAACGATTACATGAATTTTTATTAATCTGTTTAATAATATAGATTTTCAATAATGAACTAAAATAGCAGCTGTAATTTATGAAGATATTATTGAAGATACCCATAATATAACGATAAGAGTTAAGTGAGTTTGGAAAAAAAACTACTTAGAGTTAAGACGCCAAATCGTAACAAACAAGACTCACGCTCTCCTTAAAAATATTAGTTATTATACTCAGTAGGGAAAATAGATCTCACCTACATTATATAAACGTAATAACTGTAGGTTCGCCTGTACATTCTTCATTTTAACAATTCACAAGGCAAAGAATCAGTTTCGTAAATAATTGCTTCGTGAAGCCATTATTGTTTTTTTTTATTTAATTCCGAAAATTTTGCTAACTGACAGGGTTCGAATCTGTGGACGTTAATTTGATATTCCATCAATCAAAGTATTAAATTACCACGACATAAAATCCACAGAATCATAGCCTAAGAAGATATTGTAGATTAAGATAACGCAGAACAAAATAATACATTTTTTATACGATAAGATTTACGAAGGTCCACTCTCTTTGATTAATTGTAAATAGCGACGTCCAAAGAACACATTGTGTGTTAGGTACACCTATATGTCAAAATCACCTGCAAAGTCATCACACCTCATCAATAATGACTCTACGTGAATCAGAGACAGATTGCTTGTATTTGAATAATCAGTTGTAATCAATAAGTTAAAATAATAATGTATAATTTAGTATAATTGATTATCCGGTCACAAATTATTTTTGCAATAAATTGAATATTAGAAAGAGAAAAAATGTTAAAGATTTAAATTGATTTCCACCATCTTTGAATATTACAAGTGATTAATCACAGAAATTCGCAAACGAGCCAAAGTTATAAGTTGATGTAGGCTCATCCGCCGAGTCAGGGTTGAGACACAGGTGCCTCCTTCAATTATTTTCCACTTTAGTTATTTGACTTTCTGCGTATCACCCCTAAATATATTTAAGCTATGATGTAGATATATTAGTAGAAAAAGTTAGCTTATTTTATTTTTGTGGTATGAAGCAGAATATTCATAAAGTTTTTAGTCAAAAACCTTTACAAATGCATTTGGATTCATTGTGAATGAAAGATGTGGATATCATAGTTTCAGAATTTTAAAATGTACATATGTTAAATAATAATTCATTCTTACTTTTAAAAAATTCAACGTCATGTTCATTAGTGTGTTCATAACTTGAAATTACTTATCCTATTTACATAAACCTTTTAAAAGGGAAACTATTCATGGCATATAGGAAAAACTTTTCGTTACATCCATCCCCAACTCTCTCCTCTCCTGCCCCTCTCCTCCTAAACACAGGATACCAACGCACTTGCGACTCCCCTGATGTTTGCTAGTGTCTATGGACGACGATGATCACTTAACATAAGGTAAAACCCACGTTTGTTTGCCTCATATGACAAAGAAACGTAAGGTAAAATTGTGTCTATGTACTTACATGTATAAATGTCTGTCTACTAGTATACAAAAATTAGTAAATGTATTATCAAGTAATTAATTAAATATAATTTATAGTATGAGACTTAGTGTAGTATGTAGTTTATGAGAATTCTCATATATACTCACTTCCTCTGCGTGTATATCCTGATATACGCAATGTTTTTTCTTAATCATTGTTGTATTCTCTGGGCAAGTTTTAATATATTTTTTGCTACAGTAGGTTATATATGAAGAAAGTGTAGGTTAAAAAAAGAAACAGTAATAGCTTTATACGTAATATTAGACTGTATTTATTTATTATAGGTTATAGTAATATAAAGCCTATGGTGCTTAAAAACCCTTATTAAACAACTAGCTGACCCGTGCCCACTTCGTTAGGCGGTAAACGTTTAAAAAAAAGTACTTTTTGTGACTTAAATATAAAATTTAGACATGGTGTTATCACAAGAAAGTGAAATACTTATTGAATATTTGCTTTAAAAAGGTAACGTTTTAAATGCACCGCGGTTGCTGAATGTTTGCCATCTTGTTCTTTGGTCTCGCTTTGGTTAGGTTAGGTTAGACTTGCGAAAAAAGAACTAGTCTCGAGCGAGCCCGGTGCATTTAGTATGAAACCTTTTTAAACTAAGTATTTAATACGTATTTAACTTTTTTCTAATAGCACGCATGCTATCGGTGACTTTTTTGTAGGTATTATCAAGCTCTACAACTTTTCTCTAGAACTCAATCATATATCTCTCATCGTTAAGGCAACGTTCGTAAGAAACGTTTTCATTTTCAAGAAAGCATTTTCATTTTTCGGAGTAATATATAGCCTATGACACTCACATATAACATGGCTTTCTATTAGTAAAATAATTTTTCAAATCGGTTTAGTAGTTCCGGAGATTACCCCCTACAACCTCAAAAACTCACAAACACTACCTCTTTATAACTTAGTGTTTAATATATATGTATACAGTTGGTTATAGGATACCTTAATTATAATTTTGCAGTTCATCCGAGTGGAGCCACAGACATAGCTTGTCTGGGATATATAAAGTCTATAGCGTTTCAATATATTTAAAGTGGAACTCCAAAAAAACTAATATTGACTAAGCACCCGGCAGTATTGGTATCTCTGTATATCCTTTTTAGAATACAAGAAAATCCGATAAACAGACGCTTATCGTCAACTTTGATGGATTGGAAGGCAAATAGGTATTCTGTTCATGGAACTTGAAAGCTGTGTTAAACCATGATAAGGGTGCTTCGCCCTCTTTGGACCCTTACGTCCGTTAGTCCGTCTTTACGGTTCGAAAATTCTAAAGGACCGTTGTGGAGTTCCGCTACCTATCTGATAAGTCAAGAGCAAATGTTATTAGAGATTTCCTATATTTAATGATGATACTATTTGTATTTCTTTGACGAAGTATAAAAGAAACAGACATTTATGTGTATTTACATTTGTATAAATTGTCCGTCTTTATTTTGAGTTTTTATAAAATTCGTACTTGCTATTGGTAAGCTGAAGTCTACGCATAGATCCATATAATAAAATCGTAAACGATTCGTGTCTGTCATTTTTTTTATACCATTGGCGCTCAACAAACATGTGGTTCACCTGATGGTAATTGAACACCGCCGTCCATGGATACCTGTGACACGAGGTGTTTTTCTTTAAAAAAGACAAGTTATACAGTATGTACTTTGTTATACCTTTCCAAATAGGTCTTTTAAAATTGTTGTCTCTTTGTTTGTGCCTGCTAATTTCGGAAACGGCTCAAGCGATTAGTCAGACGATTTGTCGGATGTGTTGTAGCAATCTTCTTTTACATTTTATTTTAATTGGTTTATAAACAAAAGTTAGGTTAACTGAAATAATACGTGTTATTCTAGAAACACATTTTGGTTCATTTAGCTGAAACTTTCGTTAACTGTAATTTGTTTTCTTATTTTATTATTTATAGGTATTTACACTTGAGCACAATTTTCTTTGTTGTTTAATAATAGTGTGGTTTAAGAACCTACAAAGGACTGGCTCTCAATTGCAGCTACCGGAACATACCTATTTGGCGACAGATTATCAATTGAGCGTGGTTGGTAACCAGGTGGGCTTAGAAAATTCACACCACGATATTGTAGTTTAATTACAATGTCTTTCTGCATCGAGAGTCCCCATTCATGGGCTACGATATGTATGGTGGTAGAGCCAAGGTCGGCATGATCGGGGTAGTACCACCCTGTCACAGAAAACCAACGTGATATAACAGTGCTTGCATTGTTGCGTTTTATTCGATCAGTGAGAACGCCGAAGACCTACATCCCCTTTTCCCCTCCTCCTTCTACTCCTCCTCCCCCCTCACCCCTCCCTCAATCACAGGCTGGTAACGCACTTGCAACTCCTCTGGTTTTGGAAGTGTCTATGGACGGCGGTGATCACTTAACATGATGATGATATAATAAAAAAGAATTGGAACGTACATCCATTGGCAATGAATACTTAGACCAGTGAGCGATAATTTTGGGAGTTCAAGTGTTTTCTTGAGAATTAAGTAGCATGTACATGTTACTTCATTCTCAAGAACCTATACTAATATTATAAAGAGGTAAAGTTTGTGAGTTTGTGACGTTGTAGGGGGTAATCTCAGGAACTACCGGTCTGATTTGAATAAATCTTTCAGTGTTATATAGCTCATCCATCGAGAATGGTTATAGGCTATATACCACCACGTTAAGAAGAATAGGAGCGGAGCAACAATGAAGAATGTTTAAAAAGTGGAGTGTTTTTTCCTCTTGAGAGCTTTCGCTGCATATTAGTTAGCCCAAATTAACTATGTCCACGCGAACGAAATCGCGGGCAGAGGCTAGTATTGACATATAACTGACAAACACAATATGATAAAAGAACGATAAAATAAAACTCTTGGCTCTATTCCAGTCTATTGTGTTGAATATGTGGACAACTCAACCAAAATACCGTAGAAAATCGAGTGCTACTTTTCAGTTGGAGAAACAAACAGTTGTCACATTACAGGACAGTTCAATTGGCAAAATTTTCAGTGAAACGAAATAAGAATACCGTTTTTCACGTAAACGCAAAAGTTTCAAACGTAAGTTAAAACACTTCACAATTTCTTCTCTTTTGAACATGAGTCATGGTTTATTAGTTTTAATTAAAAATTAAACATATTTAAACTTGTGTGTTACATAATACAGAAATATATTTAAAAGTAGGCGTTAAGTTGGTACAAAGTTCTTGAACGAAATATACATTTAAAAAAAATTACTATTGATGTATCTCAATTTAAAACAGACATGGCATAATGACAGGAGTCTTATACATATAATAACCTAAAATCCATTTTACAAATAGGAAGACTAACTGCGTTTCATGGTTTCATTCACGACTATTTAAAAAAAAAAAATATCATACTTAAGGTCACTATTCGATATTGTATCTGGTGGGCATAGGTATTTACATATAGGGTTTTTAGGAAACGCTCGGTGCTTGTTGTGCGGATCTGTCTTCGAAACCGATACTACGAGCTACATCTACTATCCGAACTTTTTAATTCATTTTGTATGATAACTAATGCGTTCCTAAGGGTCAAAGCGTAATGTTAACTAGCCTTCCTAACCCTTCTCAGTAAATAAGCTATCAAAATAACTGTCCTAATCTCACTGTTAATCCCAGAAATTCGCGCATTGGAACAAACAACTAAACAGAAAATCTAATACTAATATTATAAAGAGGTAAAGTTTGTGAGTTTGTGACGTTGTAGGGAGTAATCTCAATAACTACTGGTCCGATTTGAAAAATTATTTCAGTGTCATATAGCTAATTCATCGAGGTTGGTTCTAGGCTATATATCATCACGCTAAGACTAACAGGAGCGGAGCACCAATGAAGAAAGTTTCAAAATCGAGTTTTTTTTTTCCTTAAGAGCTTCCGCTGCGTCTTAGCGTTAGCCCAAAGTAAATATTCCACGCGACCGAAGTCGCGGTCAGAGGCTATTTATTTATAATATTCGTATAGTATAGAGATTGTGTAAAATTAGAATGTATTTAATACGTAACATTTCTCTTCAATTCTCTCTAGTTTATATTTTGCGCAATAATTCTGGTAGTAGCTTTCATTACAAAGCTTTGTTTTCGTAATAGTTGGAGAGAGTCAATTTACAATGGTCTTTATGGAGTCTTTGGATCATTAATTTATTTTCATGAACAAGGAGCGTTAATAAAATGGTTTAGTTAAAGGAATAATTAATAATTTGTAAGATATGGTGGGATTGTCTCGTTTTATGCGAATTAAAATAAATAAAACGGTATACTGAAATATACTTATCAAAACGGATAAAATGTTATAACTAGTACTCGTTGAGCAGTGTGTTTTTTTGCCGTTGAGAAACGGGATAAGCGGTGTGGTACGTATACGCAGGGGAGGTGAAGTAAACGCTTAACAATATTTATATAAGAATGGTGTAAGCAAAATATATTTATGTTTTTTTTTTATTTTTCCTCTGAACACAATATATATTTTTAAGGTTATAAACAGGACAGATGAAGCCACGAATATCAGCTAGTGTTATTTAAATAACTACTGTTTATTTTACTTATTCTAAGAAACAGCATTGTAATGTACACTAATTTTTATACAATAAAATTATATAAGTATTTACGTAACGTTCTCTCAGTCTATCAGTTTTTATTAAGATTCAAACGTAACATAAATTTATGCAGTAAATATAAATTCCAATTTGGATTACATAGAATAATCAACAACCTAGCAATAATAATAGTAATGTTCACTACAATTAATTAAAAAAAACTGATTTAACAAAATACTTATCATCAATTCCTTAAATACGTGTTTTTACTAACTAAAGTTTACTTAAGAAGACTTCACACGCCCCCGCAACGGTAATAATTACAAATACCGACGTCATCACCAGCTATTGTAAAAAGGTATTTAAAGAAAAAAAAGTTTGAACCACCGTCCGTTTGTATAAAACAAATATTTGTTTAGTTCAACTAGATAGGAGGTACGTGCTTTGGTCGCGCTTCATCGAACACCCGGCTCTACGCGCGTACGGGAAGCCGAAGTAATTTTATAGCGTCTTGTAAACTATTTTTTTTATGTTCATCATTCTCAATAGTTTCTTTCAATAATCATCTTACTATGTCTCGCAAATTACAGCATTCATAGTCTCGTTTTTAGCGAACTCTGATAAGAAATGAGATTCGGCAAAAAACAAAACCACAGGGAATCGATCGAAGAGTTATTACGTATATAATAGCTTTGAGTCAAGCTTTGACCCATCTATGAAAGATTGCGAAGTTTTTTTATTCTTTTAGAGGCATAAATCGTAACTTCAAAGCACGCATCCACGTAAAACCTATCATTTCAATAATTCATATTGGGAACGAACCATCGGGTCGTTCTACCCAACTTTGTGTTCCCGTGTCGTGGACCCTGTAATTACCGTGTTTGTATACTCTCGAATGTAAGGGTTAGTTCAGTGTCCTTGCTATAGGCGAACTAGTTATTTACCGCTTATGGTTGAGTTCCCACGGGATGGTAAAAATTTTAAAATTACATACAAACGTGTCGAACCTCGCGGCTAAATACTTCTTATTGTAACATTAGGCTCGCTAAGGTATCGTATCGTACTGCGGTCATTGTTGTCGTGAAGCCTTAGAGCGCATCCTCACTATTACGACTATCGTTTACGTAACCATTGCGTTATTTCTTAAGCGGAACGTAAATATTGTTGTCGGCGTGAAGAAATGTATCCCGCGTACTTCGTGGTGTCAAGTAAAGGTTCAAGTTACAATGACTCAGTAAGAGTTCTGTTTGCTCGAACCGCACGGGATCGCGTGAGAACCTTCGGAACTACATGGGCGTGACAACGGATACTTTTGTCATATTTTTTTTACATTTTCTTCTATACCCATAATAACGAGATTTTGAGTATTGATCTATAATATCTCGACATTATTCGACGTGATTCTTACAAACTAACTACTTATCAATTTGAACATCTTGGAAACATTTCATAGCAAAAATTCAACAGTAAATGAATTTTTATAAATGACTCTCTCACAGAAAACCGACGTGAAGTAACAGTGCTTGCATTTCGGTCAATGAGACCGCCGGAGGAATACCTTTCCCATCCTTCCCTCTCTTCCCTTTCCCCGCCAACACAGGCTGGTAACGCACTTGCGACTCCTCTGGTGTTGCTTGTGTCTATGGACGGTGGTGATCACTTAACATTAGGTGCCCATAACCCACCCATTCGTTTGCCTCCTATGATATAAAAAAATATAAAAAAAATGACTAGTTAGGGCTCGCGGCTTCGCTTTATTAGTGGAGATTCTATGGACATCACGGGATTTTTTGGATGTACCTTAATGCTCTATCTTGTGTCCCTGACTATGTACATGCAAAATTTCATGATGATTGGTTCAGGGGTTTAGTCTTCAAAACTTAATAAGGAAACTAACAAAATTTCTTTCGTATTTATGATATTAGCCAATTCATTTTTCACAACTCATTGATTTTATGCTAATTAGTTTTGCATTATGCAATTACAGTTTTGTGATAATAATAATATCTTATTCGTAGTGAAAATGAATAATTTGAAGGGCTAAAAGCAATTGATTTTCGCTGCTATTAAAAACGCATTAGATCCGCGCTCTGTTCGGCCGTAATGTTGCTCTGTGAATAGCTAGTTTTCGTTTACTGAGTCGTATTGAACTTCCTCGGAGCGTACACACACAGACAGGATAGAAACGGCCGCTGAATGGGAATCGTTTGTTTATTTGGTAATGATTGGTGTATATGCTGTAGGAACGTGTGAATTCGAGCTTTATGTAAATTAATACTTGATCGAATAGATAAAACCCCCTTTTCTAGTTTATTTCCTGATCAATTTGTAACTATAGTGTATTATCGTGTAGTTTTTCAAAGCAAATTAGAAAAGTTGTTGAAAACGGATGTTGGTAGGGTTATTTATGTTAGAACGAATATGTTAGTTACCTGATGGTAAATGATTACCGCAGCCCATGGACACTTGCGATATGAGATGACTCACAGATCCGTTGCCAACCATTGATAAAGGAGTAGGCTCGTTTCTTGAAGGCTTACTAATTGTATTGGTCCAGAGAGGTTGGCGCTGGGACTTCATTTAAAGAATCTGCGTACGTATGTTTTCTAAGTACGTCGGGCTAAGTACCATCTTCAAGTTGGATATATGTCACCAAGAATCTGTTTGTGTGTTCTGGTAGCTGTATTTGACAACCAGTTCCCTTGTAGGTTTGGCGTGTTGACTATCTTAGATCAGGTCGTCACTTAACATCATATGATATTGTGGCTATAAATTACAACTCATAAAGTATTAAAGCTGTTGGATACCATCTTTTGTCTGACTTTTTCCGTAGTCAGTCAATATATATCCAATAACGAAATGAGATGGTATGGATCTGTGGTTTTCTGTCACAGAAGCTAATTGTATCTTAGTTTGTTGTGTTTTGGGATTGCGAGAGTTTTACACGGCAGCTGAAATTTTGGATTGCGTTGATCTTCATAATAAGTACAATGACTTTATTTTTCTGTCCCCGTATAAAATAAATTTTAGGTGGATTTTTTTTTGCCACGGTGTGAATTGGATTTTATAAAATGAAAATGTGTAACGAAAAAGAGATAGCTGTAAATATTGTATGTATATAGATTTTAGGCTGAGAGAACGAGATAGTTTATCGAAGTATAAACAAAGAGAGGGTTGAGAGATGAGAGAAACGTTTTTTTTTTCGAAATGACTATGCTATTGCAATGCCATCACAGCTTCACCGGACCCTATTCCCTATCCTATTCTATCCTATATAGTTTAGAGGAATAATTCTTCCGACACAAAATACATATAGGAGTTGTTGAGGCACGCATGCTTGGTACACATACATGTTTCAATAACTCATATACGTATATCTAGATAGCTTAGCTTAGGTTAGCTCAGATAGGTCGCGATTTTTGCACAAAACGGACGACAGCCCAAGCCGAGGTGTGCCGTGCACCCTTGAGTTAGTCTCCCCAACATCCCAAATCGGCTGAGTGCCTTCAGCGCTCGCCTCAATACTTCGGTGAAGTTGTAAAGACCTTTCCAGGTAAACAGCGTTTTCATTTCGAAAAAAAAAAAACTTCACGGGACTACGAGAGAAACATTGAAATCTATATAGCACATTATTTTCTGTTGTACCGTAGTGGCCAACGCACAATTTTTTTTTCTTTTCTGTGTTGTGTATTATTGTCATTGTTAATATATATTAAGATATTACAAAGTAATAGCGAAAACTAATATTTACCACCTCTTTTCTTTCTTTTAATTATCAACATTGTCATAGTCGAAAAACAACAAAATTATTGTAATGGAAATGGGTTAGAAGCGTTGCACTCAATAGTTAAATTAACATTCTTTATTGTATTATACGATACAGTAGATTGTAATGTGTGGGGGTCTCGTTGCGTTTTCATGAATAAAACATTATATTTTTATAGTACGTTCGCATCCGACGGTGCATAATTTTTATCAAAAACCAATAGAGCACTACGCAGCGGCCCAACGCACCGCAACGCCAACCGCCTGCATCTACATTTTTATTGTTGTTGTTCATAAAAAAGGACATACAGTTTTGAAACAAGGATCATAGATTACTAAAGTTATTAAATGTATATTTCGTTTTTCTGTAGTTGTTTAGTTATACGCTAACATAAATAAAATGTTGACAAGATTGTTTGAACTCGCATAACTCTGAAACTACGATTATATTTGCAAAATTACTCATATGTATTGTATAGCCTATTTATTAGGCAAGACTTAATGTAATTATTGTAATTAATAAACTTTACTTATGCTAATACTAAATCTATTCTTCTAACTCCTTATTATTCTTTTTTTTTATACTACGTCGGTAGCAAACAAGCATGCGGACCGCCTGGTGTAAAGCGGTCACGGCAGCCTATGAACGCTTGTAACATCAGAAGTGTCACATGCGCGTTGCTGACCCCTAAATAACCTTATTATTCCTGTATTTTAAATGTGATTGTTATGGTTTTACGCTTTAACAATTTAGCCGATCGTCATGGCATTTTGCGTACATTCTTTGTGGGGTACAGGGAATGACTTTAAACCGTTTAACTAAAAATAATATTGCGTCCGAATGATAGGTCAAAACAACGACGCGAGCGAAGTACACAAGGTATAGCTAAATATGGGATAAAAACCGCGGAAAACGGCTAGTTGTAGTCATCTATACTAATATTATAAAGTTGTCTAGTTTAACAAAAATACACCTACATGATATTTGGACAAAACAAATGGCACGATAATTTACACTTACGTAAAGTAATATTGTAATACCACACTGTCTTAGATAAAATATGAAAGTAAGATGGCATATTCTCAACATCGGTGGTGAAAAATAAATGATAGTTATATGTTGCTTAGATACGAGCGGATTGATCCCCGTCAATCAGCTAACTATAGCCAAGTTTTAACAAGGCGCTGTCAAACCGCTTATAATATATGATTATAATATCATTGGTTTGTTTGCTTGAAAGCGCTAATCTTATGTTCCATTGGCCCGATTTAAAAAGTTATCTCAGCGTTATATATATAGCTCATTTATCAAGAAAGGCTATATGTTATATAATCACGCTAAGACCGATAGGAGCGGAGCACCAATAAAGAGTGTTTCAAAACTGTTTTCTTTTTCTTATGAGAGCTTCCGCTGCATATTAGCATTAGCTTAAAGTAACTATATCACGCGGTAGAAGTCGCGGGCAAAAGCTAGTAGAAGATATAGTGTAATCGAAAACTAATGAAAACCCATTAATGGTTCTCAAAATAATCATCGAATACACTCTGTATATTTCCCACGGTGTATATTATCAAAGTCCATTATAACAAATCTACGTTTGCGTGCGGAGGGAGTACAAAAAAGTCCAATTTTACTTAACTCGGGGCTAAGTTATACGCAACTAGTGGCGTCGTTGATTGCGGCAAGTGTTGGCGGCAACTTGGTCGATGGAATAAAGCGAAATAATAGAAAAAGCACTCAGCCTCCGGGCAGTTGTTGTCTATGGCTCACCTTTTGTTGCAGGTGATTGATGGAACCATCATAAGCTGTGTCGCGTTCGGTTTGAAAAATGATTGTTTGCGTTTATTTGATTGCGCATATTGCTATTGTGTTTAAACTTTTGGTCAGTGGCCACTTTTCTACCTGCATAGTTTAAATTACCTCAGTAGTATAGTGCTTTATGAACGAGCTGAGAGGTCGTGGTTTGGATTCTCACATATATTTAAGTTTTGTATCTTAATTTTTGTTTGTATAGGTATACACGTTGAATGTTTACACAGTAGCAATACTTATGACTTATACTTATGACTCTGCATTAGATTCTAGTTATAAATCAATTAAAAAAATAGGTGCTTAGCATTTAATCTAATTTTCTAAAGAAACACAAATATTATACACAATCCTCTACGCGTCTATACTAAAGCACAGTATCAATGACTGATTTCACTTTCACTTGAAAGGGAACGCGGGAACGTCAGAAACAAACCAAAGGGTTTATTGTCCGTTTTATTATCGAAAGTTATTAATTCAGGTTCGCCCATTGTAGTTTTGGAAGCTTTAAAATGAACTTTAACTTAGTTTTCTTTGTTGTTTATTAGTATTTGTTTTTATATTATTATTTTATATGTTAAATATGACCATAAAGTGTCATATCCTAGAATATTGCGACCGTTTAAACGTTCACCTGGTATATAAATGTTTGCGTTTGAACAAACATCATGTAACTTGGCATATATTTACTTGGCATATATAAGTGTATTTAGTAGATAAGGTTTACAGGCTATCGATTTTATTATAAGTCGTCACTACATGGCAATAGGCTATATATTAATGTTATTACATTTTACATCGTAATATGTGTATAGTATAGCAGCTCTATAGCTACCATAATTTACTCTAGTTGCTTGATTTGGAATTGTATCCACATATGAGTATATTTTTACGACACCGTTGTTTATTCACGTAACATCTTAATATCTATATTAGATTCCCTTTCAATTCAATCATTCTATGTCATTTTACTCATGCGTAAAACAAAGAAATTATATAAAAAGATACGTAGTTGGTATTCGTGGAAAACAAATTGAAACGAGTTATTTCCCCGGCGCCGCACCTCCTGTCTCCTATTCGATTTGGCAAAACAAGCGAATTCGGACGGAATTTGCGTTCAGAAATGTACACGGGACCTCGCATTTTATGATTACGCTCAGCGTGTGTCCAAATACATAGCTTCTGTGTTTACTACATGTTATATGAATTCATATATACGTAAATTCATGTCTAAATAATAAACTGTTATATTCTTAACACAGATTTATCCTTGTTTCGTAAGTAATCTCTATTCCTTAAAATGTTTTTTTGACAGTCGAACAGCATTTCATAGTTCAGTAGAAGCATGTTCATACACCGTGGTGGTTGACGTAAGTTCGAATCTCTAAGTAAGATTAACTTTCTGTCTAGAAGTATAATATGTATTTAAGGGCGTTAGTTTTCAACATCTGTCGCTATATATCTATAGATGTTTTCTGGCAGAAATACTACTTGAGAGCTAATCTTCTGGGCTGAACATAACATCTTACATTAAATTGATGCATAATATTCGTTAGTATTGTGATCAAACTCTACTAAACAAAATTTGCGTAAATATAAATAGCGGTACAAGCTGTAAAAACTGTTATATAAATCATATGTTTCAAGCAATGAAGAAATCTAATATGAACAAGAATATAAATAATCATATATCCTCGTAAGGCCCATCGACTTAATTTCATGACAAAACTATTTAAGAACTACGGTCCAACCATGGAGTAAGAAACCTGTGAGTAGTCAATGTAAGCGGTTTCATAATTTTATGGGCCCAGACAGTTTTTAAAATAAATTAATTACGGCCCGGTTACCAAAATTTATAACATGATAATTGAACCTATTTTCTGTTTTAAATAATTCCGCCAATTTAAATTTATCATTAAAAAAATATTAGCATTGAACGCATATCAAATTTTAATTTTAAATATAATTTTAACTATATAATTGTTAACTTTATTTATGACAAATACCACTTAAAATAATTTAGTGAAAAGCATTTCATTTAAAGATTTCTTTTGTGAAATTTAAGTTTTGAGCCACAGCTACTTGCACCTATTTTTAGTACATTCGGTCGTAATTTATATCGACCTAAATTTAGGTTGGGCCTTTCGAGGATATAATTTTTTTTTTCGGAAATGACTACGCTATTGACCCAGCAAGGTCTTAACAGCTTCACCGGACTTCTAAGGTGAGCGCTTAAGGCACTCAGCCGATTTTATTTTGGCAACTAGCTCAAGGGTGTACGGCACACCTCGGCTTGGCTGTTGCCTGTTGCATGCAAAATCGCGACCTATCTTAGCTAACCTAGCCAACTATTCATATATGTATGAGTTGTTGAAACGTATATATGTACCAAGCATACACGCCAAATCAACCCTTCCATATATTTATTATCGAAAGTTTGAGAGTTTTTCAGTTCGATAAGGGAAAAAAAAGTAAACCTTTCCACTTTCATGTGTAAGCGTGTAGGCGTGCACGTGTGTGGGGGTGATCGTGTAGTGTTGTAGCGGTGATGTATATTTGTGTGTCACCGTATCGCGCAAGCAACGCACTCAAGGGCTCCCTACCGCGGGATCGAACCTAGGCTTGAGCCGTTGCCGTGGGAGGCCTAATCGGTTGAGGATATAATATTTTAAATGATAGTTGTATCTATTATTTCTATTCTTTGTACCTGTTACTCTCTCCAAAGTTGATCTTTATCATTAATGAGATCATCGTATTGATGATGACACAATAGTTATAGTTAAGTATTATTCCAAAAAAAAAAAAACACATAATGATGTAACGTGGGTATGATATTTTACTCTGAGAGACAGCAGCAGAGGTAGAATCCATATAAAAATGGGAAGTTCGAGCAATTTAAAATATGCGACCTCGCGAATCATTAAAAGTGAAGTTACAAGAACTCAGTATCTTAGTTATGTCCTCCCAATACATTCTTATTCCCAAAAGCTAGATTTATTTATAGACAAGCATGTTTTTTATACTAAAAATATTGACAAACTGTCAACCTCTGTTTCAGGCTCAATAATTCCAGTAAAAGGCTTTTAGGTTATAGTTTTTGGTTCTGTAATAAAGTCCCGCAGTACGTTACCCGTTTGCCGGATTGTAAGTTGAAGCACCATGTCAACCGATTTTTCATGTGGAAAAGTGGTGGGTGTATGATGGATATTGTATGTAAACGATGGTCATATCTGGAAATAACATAGACACGCCCTTATGTTAGACACGTCCTTATGTTAAGGGTGGCGAACAATTTTCACCGCAGAAGGGGCAACCTTAGTACGGTTTTCCCCGCACCAGGAACAGGTGCGAGAAGACAGCAATCGAAGAAATAACATCACTCTGTGTACATCTGCTAAAAACAATAATCAATACATAGTATAAAACAAAGTCTGTCACGTCTGTCTATCTGTTCACGATAAATTAAAAAGCTACTGAATGGATTTTCATACTGATTTCACAGTAGCTATGGTGATTCGTGTGGAAGGATTAGGTACATTATTTGTCAAGATATTTTTATTATTAGGGCGAGACAACGTTCACCAGGCCCGCTAGTTTCAACAATAATACTTTGTTATTATATTTGTAGGTGGTACAGCCTCGCTGAAGCCGTTACTGGCTTCAGTTGTAGGTGGTACAGCCTCGCTGAAGCCGTTACTGGCTTCAGTATGTATAGGTCGGCTCGTCCGGGGTAGTAACACCCTCTCACAGAAACCCGTCGTGAAGTAATAGTGCTTGCACTGTTGCGTTTCGTTTGGACAGTGAGAATGCCGGAGGCCCACCCTCCTCACCTTCCCCACTCTCCTTTTTCCCAGCCCCCAACACACGCTGGCAACGCACTTGCGACTCCCCTGTTGTTACAAGTGTCTATGGACGATTCACTTTTAATCACTTAACATCAGGTGACCCACCTGTTCGTTTGCCTCCTATTATATAAAAAATGAAAAAAAAAAGTTATAAAAGTATTTATGATAAAAAGATAGACCAGATCGAGTTTCTCACCGGTTCTTCTCGATGACTGGGTTGTTGTTGGAACCGGTGGTACTTTTGAGTTTTACGCTTTCTCACGGCGTAATTTGAATAAACTAATATTGATTTCATTTGAACGAAAAAGCTAAAACGGCGCAGAATACACGAAGTGTGTGAGTAGATAATATTGAGGAACTAAATGCTTCACAGAGATGCATCTTATCAAAACATCTTTACGGTATTAGACACAGACGTCACGACACTAATGATCTTTCATAGTTCTAATCTATACCGCAACTTTCAACGGTTTGATCATTACAAGAGAAAACCACACTTAAATTTATAATAACCGTTTTACTTAGCGTGTGATATTTTTTTTTATATCACCTTATAAAATAGAATTTTATAGTGGAAAATAATGTTACAGTTTATGTGATTTTGTGTGTACGCTTTTTATTAGAAACAAATTCTTATGCATAGAATTGACTGAAATTCCATTTTTTTTATTTTATTTCCTACTAGCGAGCCCGGCGGATGTTATCCCGTCCTGATAATATAAAAAACCTTGACAAATTACATACCTAAACCTTCCTCATAAATCACTTTGTCTTTTGATGAAAACCGCAAGAAAATACATTTATTACAAACTTGAACATCAACAAATAGTTTTTTTTTTATTGTTTAGATATTAAAAAAAATGATACGCCATTTTGAGATATGGATCGTAAAAGATCAGCCGAGGAGTTGTTTTTTTTTCGATCTGATTACGCTATTGACCCAGCAAGATCTTAAGAACTTCATCGGACTACTAGGGGTTAAGATAAAATCAGTTCTGTATCACAATTGTCAGCAATTTTTCTGTTTACATAAATCTAATACGCAAGTATCAAATGGATGACCTTTACACTCAATACCGCTGTGTTGTACAAGCGAATGATTTTTCTCATACATTTGGAAGATATTTTTGGTCATTTGATATATATTTTTCTATAAAATTGACTGACAGCACTAATATAAAGGAATAATCGTTTCCAACATTTGAAACGCGACCAAAAGTAAAAAGCTATTAGGAAGTGATTTTACGGTAAAATATTTCTTGTGGTTTCGTGTATAACTAAATAAATGGAAATCTTTCACATGATTACCGCGTGCTCGTGACAGATTCGGGCAGTCCCTTTGAGCGTATTCATCGGATGTAGGCAATTAACCAGTCTGAAGAGTCTTTACGCAGGATGTAAATTCGCTCTGAATATTCACATCATACTCTCCGCTTTTCGATTTCTATTTATGCGTACCGTTAATGGACGTGGATTAAGTGCAGATAAGTTTTTGATAGATATATAGTGGTATAAAGTGTTTTATTTCATACTAAAAATTAATAATCAAAGACAAAAGAATTAGTACTCAATTAATAATCATAGACAAAAGAATTAGTACCTTTTTTCCTCTGTTTGTCAAACTATTTTCTTTATTCTTTTTAATCATTTTGGAAACGGTGATTTTTCTATATATTTCTTATATCATAGGTGGTTCACGACGAAATGATCACGACCGTCCATAGACACCTGCAACACCATAGGAGTCGCAAGTGCGTTGCCAGCCTGTGTGCGGAGGGAGGGGAGAGAGAGGGGGAGGTGGGCCTCCGGCGCACTCACTGATCGAACGAAACGCAACAATGCAAGCATTTTTTTTATATATCAAAGGAGGCAAACGAACTGGTGGGTCACGTGATGTTAATTGATCACCACCGTCCATAGACACTAGCGACATCAGGGACGTCGCAAGTGCGTTGCCAGCATGTATATGGGAGAAGGGGGAGGGGAAGTAAAGGCAAAGGAGGAAAGAGAAAGGGACGTGGGCCTCCGGCTCTCTCACTGACCGAACAAAACGCAACAATGCAAGCATTGTTACTTCACGTCGATTTTCTGCAAGTTATAGTTATAGTTTCAGAGTGACTCTACTAACTAGAATCCTCCCTATCAACATCATTGCCTTATCAGCCTTACCGCTTGGAGAGCCACAAACATCCTCCCAGAGAAAGGTATGAGCTTAATTACCACGCTCGGCTACGACTTACTGGTGATTTCAAGCCCGGGAAATTCAAAGTGCTACATGTTGCACTATACTGTGGTACTACAAAAACATTTCTAGTGTTTAGGTTTGGTCAGGATGTATTATTGAGTCTTTTGTAACAAAGAGTGTAGTTATTGTAGATTATATATAGGCTTAATGCACTTGAAATTTCAGCATGAATGGGTTGGCTCGTCCGGGTTACTACCACCTTCTCACAGAAATCCGACGTCATATAAAAGTGCTTGCATAGTTGCGTTTCGTTCGGTCAGTGAGAGTGCCGGAATACCATATCATTTTAATTTTCATGAGGATCTGTTGAAGCATTTCTCGTAACGTTATTTTTTTGTAAATATTATTGATAAAAAATATATAATACTGTCGTCAGAAAACCATTATCCGTTATCGAATAAGTAAAATTTGTCGAACATATTTTAGTAAAAAGCGATTTAATATCACAATGGATTTATGAATAATACAAAAAAGGAATATTTCGGACGTTTTATCGGATTAATTTGTAACATCACTTTGCTCCGAACTCTGCGGGCCTTTGTAATATTCATATTTAGTCTGATACGTTAATACTTTACCAATATAGTACTAGTTTATTATTCTGTTGAATTTTTACCTCTCTAAAATCTGTAATTGATATTGCGTATTAAAAATATTTCAATAAGTTTTTATTAACACATTTTCTTTTATGTAAATTTGTTTCTATGTTCATAATGATATTTGTATGTAGGGTTGATTATAGTATGAACGATAGTCATATCTGGAAGAGATTCCCTTACTTTATTATTGCCAAAATATATGTGAATATTGCTGTCAATAATACTTTTGTTTACTTAAAAGAAAAAAAAGTGCAATTTTAAAATAATGGTGGCCACCGAACTTTTACAATATTTTTAGAGCCACATTATGTCGGTCTGCAAGCCTGAATGACCACGAAACGTGTCAAACCAAAAAGGCGTCACTATGAAATAAGAATAAAAAATATAAATAATCAGTCAGTATTAGTCAAAAACCAGTACAATACCAGGTTTTTGGTTTGGCACGTCGAAAGAGAAGAACGAGATATCCGGCTAAGTTCGGTTTCGTATAGCGCTATCTTTGTGTATAAAAGTTACTGCGCTCAACGATAAAGAAGACGCTTTACCAATACAAGCCGATAGCCAAGCGTTTCATTATTCGTTCCGATATGCCATTACATAATAATAATATGAGTACGACTGTACTTTCAAATAAATATAAACCAATTTAGAGTCCTAGTTACGTGGTCAAACAGCTATATGTGGCTTAGAAGCAATGTTCAGTTGAACTCTGGTGTAATATTAAAAAAAGTTTGTGTAAAAAGCTAATTAAAGTGATTTTTCAGATGCTGTTCAACGTTTCATCGAAATGCCCACTTATACGGAAGTAAACCCAGGAGAAGATGCGTTGCTCAAGTGTCGGATATCAGACAAGAGAGGAGTTTGCTCTTGGCAGAAAGACAATAAGGTATGTTGCTCCAACTTTCACTTTATATTGTCATGTTGGTTAAATATCGCTTTACGTAAGGAAGTATTTCAGGTATAATTCAAAACTTGTACTATTTAATATACTATTGTTAAGAATTGTAAATAATTATTGACTATTAAAAATAGAATTCGCCAATTTATATAAACTGTTAATAATCAATTCTAACAATGAATCACTTTTTAAATAACCAACACGTAGTCCGGTGAAGCTGTTAAGACCTTACTAAGACAACAGCATAGTCAGATCGAAAAAAAAACCAACACGAGTTCGGACAGAGCTACCGCAAACTACGACGGCCACCGAAAGAGTGAGTCAACACGACAAGCGTCGCCCCTTTTCAGGTCATTAGTAACACACCCCAATATAGTTATATTAAGTCATTAGTAGTACGGAGAGTGCTAAAACTATAATATTATTTTCTAATACTAATGTGCATTAGAAAAAACATTATAAAATAAATAAAATTACGGTGCATGTATTTTTGTTAGTAAAAGTTTCCTGATGAATTTAAATAATTAATTGTGACTTATCTCATCAGTAATGTTAATAGTTAATTAATTTACATTGTCATTTGCATGGTGGTAGGGTTTTTTTTTTCTAAATCCGCATGACTAGTTGGCTAGCAGCATGACAACGACGACCGGTGATGGATGGCGTGTCTATCGGTGATCGCCTTTGTTTTTGGATTGTACTGTGTTTAGTATCAGGCATACTGCAGTCACATTACCGTGATATAATAAAAAAATAACGTGTATACCATCTTAGACCACTCTGTAATTTAACTTCAGTTGAGATTGTGGTCAAATACTAAAATATTTCCGACATTATTACAAAAAAGTTAAATACTTATAGAATATGTACTTGCTTTTAAAATATTACGTTTTAAAATCACCGCGCTCGCTGAATTTTCGCCGTGTTGCTGTTTTGTCTCGCTTTGGTTAGGTTAGGTTTTATTGTAGAAGCCGTTCGGCCGGTCATAGCCGAATGGTTTTCCAGGCGACATGGTACCCTGAGCTTTAGGCTGACACAGATGCTCTCGGGGCATGGTTGCTTCGGGAGCTACCTGTGTCGCATAGGCCGGGAGCTGTTGCCAGGGTGCCACCATTGTGGCTGCGCGGAAGACACTGCGCAGCACACCTTTGCCGAGTGTGCTGCTTGGAATACGCTACGTCGTGAGCTCATCGCGGCCATAGGACCCGATCTTTCGCTCTCGACCGTCATCTGCAGGATGGTCGAGAACGAGACCGGATGGGATTCCGTCGCCTCCTACTGCGAGGCGGTTATGCAAGCAAAGGAGGCGGCGGAGAGGGAGAGGGAGCAGATCAGTCATTGTTGGACTTAATGCCGCCGTAAAAAGGGCCTGCGGGCGGTGGACACGGGCACGTCTATCGCCCTGGCAGTTATTTGCACAGGCCCGTGTAGTTGAGGCGTATTGTGCCGATGCGCCTCCCATGATCGTCGAGGAGGGCAACTATCGCCCTCCCCTGAGGGGTCTACCATTCTGATCCCTCGACTGCGAAGAGGCCCCTGATGAGGGGCCTTCACTTGCCGGGGAGTAGACGCATTGCCAGTGGCAGCTCCTACTCCCCTGCCTATAGGTGAGTGAAGGCACCATGGGGTTTTAGTCCGTGCAAGTCGGACATAACCGACCCTCAGTAGCCCGGCTGGGGTGGGTATCCACATAGGGATTTCCCCATGTAAAAAAAAAAGATTAGACTTGCGAAAAAAGGATAACGCGAACTTGCCTCTTATATGTATGTATATCCTATGGGATAATTTTTCTAAACTATTTCAGTTCGTTAATGTTGATTATAGGAAATGAAAATGTACCACAATTATTTAAGTATAATAATAACAATTAATATACTTAGATATTGAGAAGAACAAGGTAATAAAAATATAATTGGCATGAGTACGCATATACATTATTTTAAATAAACTTTTTTTAAAGTGGTGGTTACGATTATCAACAACACTTAAACAGAAACATAACAATATTCTATTATTTAAATATATATTTCTGTTTTTAATTATTGATGGTAATAAAATGTTGATACCTAAAATTATTTTGGTATTTTTTTTTGTTACTTATTAATAATTACAATCAAATCGTCACTAATTGTCTCGTGCAAAATGTAAATGATCGTTTCTTATGAAGTTACCTACTGTGTCTAAAATGAATTACCTTTTATAACACTTCAGTGGTAATGATAATCACACTATAAATTTATCTAGTTTGCCAAACTACCGAATGCTTAGTTAATTTGTGGAATTCTCGACAGTATTTTGTGCTGAAGTCTCACATATAAGGATTATCGATTTAACTTCTATACACCACGGTAATGCTGGATTAATCTAATTAATTCAGTTTAAGAGATAGAGGAGATTAGTAGACGGTAGATTGTCTATATAAAATAGGTATATTGTGGAGGTAAAATAAACTAATTTCTTTAAGCTCATATAGTAGAGCTGTACCGATTTCGCACAATTCATAAAGAATCTGTTTGGATTTCTTCTACCCCTATTTCGTAAACGACGCTACCCTAACTGATACTTTCCCACGGATTTACATGCGTTTCCTATGTTATAGATATTATCAATCCTTTTTTTAATATCCATACTAGCTTTTACCCGCGACTTAGTCCGCGTAAAAAACTTACTTTGGTCTAACGCTAACTTTAACTCACGACTTCGTCTACGTAGAAAGTGAAAATATTTTTAAATAATACTTATGGTAACCCCGATTATGAAACTTCTTCATTGGTGCTCCGCTCCGGTTGATCTTAGCGGGATATATAGCCTTCCTCGATAATGTTCATATAAAGTTTCAACGTCTTTTTCGCCACCTAAGGGGTTGAATTTGTAAAAATACTGACTTAGTGTCTATCTACAGTGTAAAGAGATTGTAGATCCAATTTTTTATGGCCTGGTCCCAGTAATTTGATCTGTTCATTGATATTAGATTTAGATTACTATTTCATAGTTTGACTCATTGAAATTGCTAACGCATTACTTACCCGAAATAAATACGTGTAAGCTGAATAACAGAACTGTCTTTACTTTAGATCGAATTAGAACCTCTTTGTAAATAACATGCTTTTATTTGATTTTCGAGATTTTTAACTATGCATACATCTATTTTTACTATACTTCTTTTTTCATAAAACCTTTGTTCATCTCCAACATACGCTTCCAAACCTTCATATTTTTTAATATTATAGAGCTACTTCGCTTATCTTTTGTTAAAAATAACCTCACGGAGCATAAAGTGACCTCAATTGTATACGACAAATTTTATCTAACGCCATAACGAGAAACGGCTCATGTTCTCATTAGGTAATAAGCATTTTTTGTCGGTTTTCCAGTTAACCTAATCTTATCTGCTTTAAAGGGCTATATTTGAACTGTATCACAAAATGTATATTAAAAATTTTGTTGATTTTTTTTAAATATGGAATACTTTAACATTAATTTTCCGTGGTTGTATCAGCGTGACTTTAATTTTGAAATTCCATTTTTTTTATCTCTTTTATAATGTATAGGTTTTAGACACGGACATGTAAAAAACTCAAGACATCAGTCTCGAATAAAAGTAGTGTTCAAAACTGTCCCGCAAAAACTCTCCAATATACATACGTGGTTATAGTTATGCGAACTTATGATTTTACTAATTCAATCTTACCTGAATGGTCGAAAGTTATTTTTACAAGGACGCAAGCGATGCGAGACTATTTGAAATAACTGCATTATCCAAAATTATGTACTCATTTTTGTGCGCCAGCTGTGAGACGTTAAGTGTGCATCTTAGGTTTTTGTATGTCAATGGTTTTAAAGCTTAGCCACAATCTCACCTCTTTGTGACTGACAATGTTATCAAAGACGGTTAATTCGTTGAATCTAAAGAGCTGACTCTCAAGTGTAACTGCCAAACATAATAACATAACTATAGATAGTTGGAGACAGCTTTTCAATTCGAGTGTATTAGTTAGCCAGGGAGGCTTAGAAACACCATCATGTTGTTTTTATCACGATGTTTTTCCTTCACCCAAAGATTCGGCTCATTTGCAAGTGGATCGATGTGGTATGTGAACACTTGAACTATCGCATCAAAATCATAATCGCTTCCAATGTTGAAGAGTGATGACCGTTCAATGGTAGCGACGTAGATTAAAATTACTGCAATGAACCGTGTCTTTTGGTGAACGTAAAGATCGTAATGAAACAATAGTAAAGTGTTAAGTCTTGTTCTAAGCTTGTCTAGCTAACTACTACACTCGAAGTAACCATTGTATTTAACCAGCAGCAATTAAGAGGCAAATCTCCTCAAGGTTTAACTATCTTAGTCAACATTATCATTAAAGTTGGGTGAGTTTTGACCAAACCTACAAAATCAAAATAACAGGCAAATTCATTTTCAACTAGTAATTTTGGTGTAATCATTCTAGTTCATGCGACGGTTCGTAATAATGCACTATACAGTGGACAATTGAACACATTAATTATAGATGCTATCGAGTCAGTAGTAACGTTAATAAGTAGTTTACGACCTTTAATTTAGAATATAGCTTACCAATTAAATAATTTAAGCACCTGAAACCAGTGAAAAGGTAATAAATCGCAACTTTCCAAGTAAAAGTCCCGTCTGATTAAGTGGTACACCACATTTCCGCAGACGCTTCTCTTAATAAACAAACATCGCTTGCTGAATACAAATTACTTTAAGTGATCTCGTTTAAATGCCTTCTTCTAACGTTTCATTATTCTTGAAATTATTTATACTTTGCATTATTTTTCAAAATAGGACTACCTCTCTCCACTCACAATTCAACTTTACTAAATATGCTTGTTTGATTGATGGGATTTTTTTTGTCTACCTATTTCTCTCAATTTTCTATCCTCTGTCAATTCTGCTATGTAGAATACTTAAACGATATCGTCTATAATGAGAAACATGAAGCTAATTATAAAGGCACTCGGATATAACTGGAGCCTGTTCAAAACAGAATGTATTTAGTATGAACGATAGCGTTTCTCCGGGACACGAGATCTGAATCTTAACTAGGTTTAGTCACGATTCTTTTAACTTTTAACAAGGGAATAAGGTCGCATCCTGGCTCGTAGTTGTGATTTCACTGCTACCTGGTTTATTTTATTTATTTTTATTTTATATTAAAATTTCAAGAAAAACCTACAGCTAAAACGGTGGGATAACAGTTTCCACAAACAGGAAGTAATACTTTAGCAAAAAATTGAGTCGGTTGTAAGTTGAATCACAGAGTCTTACAGAAATATTGTTGGTCGTATTTCTCAAGTTGAAGTTTGAGTGAAGTATATCTAATTGGCTAAGTACTTTTAAAATGTGTGAATAATTTGTGGCTTTAATAATACGTACAGACCAGAATTTCTGTGGACTAAATGGTTACTGCATTATTTGCATTTGTTTCTTTTCCAATTGCTGAAACGAAAACTGTATATTTTAATCACTAAAATATAAGTCAGCCCTACTGCCATTTCTTATATCTTTCAATATGCGATTTTTTCGATATAAAAATAAAATTTTGAAAACTACATTTTTTATTATCATCGCTAAAAACGATTAAGTATAAGATATTCTATATCTTTATGTACAGATAGATAAAGTATGATGTTTCTTGGATACATTGTACAATTTAGCGTTTCACGGTAATTTCTTCTAAATTAAGGTGACGTTGTGGTCGAAGTCAATAAACGTTTTACAGTATGAATGGAACTGGCTATTAAATGCAGTTGTCTGAACATTCTTAATCTGATGATATTAATGACCTTTGTGAGTATTAACAAATACTTAATGCTCTCTACTAATATTATAAAGAGATAAATTTTGTGAATTTGTGAGTTTGTGACGTTGTGATTTTGTGACGTTATAGGGGGTAATCTCAGGGACTACCGGTCCTATTAGAAAAAAATTAAGTGTTGTATAGCTCATTTATCGAGAAAAATTATAAGCTATTATCATCACTTTAAGACCAATAGAAGCGGAGCTCCAATAAAGAATGTTACGAAATTAGGGTTTTTTCCTCTCGAGAGCTTCCGCTACATATTAGCGTTAGCCCAAAGTAATAATTCCACGTGGAGGAAGTTGCGGGCAGAGGCTAGTTTGTTATATAGCAGGAACAGTTATATTTTTTTGCATCTTTAATTTAATTGTCTCTCTTATAGCATAGTTGTAGGGATTTCAAAAAAAACAGTCTAGCTAGCTATCACCTTCAAGTTGAAAATTGTTGCTATTTTTAGATTACTGCTAGTTGTGATTATCTCCGCATATTATTTGTAGTTGTAAATAGTTGAAATATAGCAAAATTGATTTTTCTTGTTCAGTAAGTAAATATTTACGATCTGTTGAACGTTGTATAAGTTGATGTGCTGAAGTGCCACTTAGAGGTCAGTTTTAGACAATCGATAGAATAAATACTTCTCCATGAAAAATACGCTTACTCATCGTAACTTTCGTTGTTTTTTTTTTTATTGAAGTACGACATAGTGGCTGCACTGTGCCTGATGTTAAGCATAGTACAATCCAAAAACAGTGGCAACCACCGAGAGACAGATTATCCATCGCCGGTCGCCGCTGTCATGCCGGCCATAATGACGAAAGTCACCCGGTACTGGATATGCACAGGCTGATCCCGAAACGCGACGCGCAGAAGCGAGTCACTATGACGGGCTTTTTCGCCATATACGTTGTGCTCGATTATTACCTATTTGAGTTCTATAGTCTCATTAATATCACAATGTATTATTATAGATCAAATCTACATTAACACGAGCGAAGCTGCAAACTAAAGCTAGTTTACAATATTAGTAAGCAGTAGTAAGGATGACACCATACCTTGTCTTCTTATAACTTCTAATTATTTATTGTACGAATCTTTGATGAATCGTTTTCAAGTTGCTCGCGCGTGTTCCCAATTTAGTATAATTATTTTGCAATAGATGACTCCCGAACCGTTTAGTTTTATATGTAAAGAGTATAAACATAAACGATACAGTTTGTCCTTTTATAGTGATTTCGTGGACTCTTTGAAGTTTTATACAGAAATTTACATGTAGTGAACGGTTAACTCTGGGGTGGCAGTATTTTTTCAAACTTGCAGTAAATATTTGTAATCTTTATAATTTATAATCTATGCGTTATTTCACTACGTTATTTTAATTATTATCCATTAAAATAATCAAGATCAGCGATTCGATTTTGTGTGAAAGAGTGACAAATACATATACATCTCTCCTCACAAAATTTCTCATTTGTAATTTTAACAGGACAAAGCACAGTATATTTGATGGAAACTGATATATTTCTCTAAGCAATTATGTATCTATAATTGTTTTTTTTTTAAATTAATGACTGTAAAAAAAATTTAATTGTTACATTTTATCTTACTAGTATAATTTTGATTCTTGTATATCAAGATTATTTTCTATTATTTTAATTACGCGATAATTAAATCAATGTTGATAAACAAATGATGTGTTATTCTTACATATTCTATTACATAATTTTAGATTTATTCCAAGTTCCAAACTGTTTTGCATATACAGCCGCGTGATGCTATAAAAGTTAATACGAATTAAATTTTAACACGAACGGGTCGTTGTTACTCTTGAAATTATTACAAATTAACAATTCCATTCCATAAAGCCCATACGATAAAATTAACAAAATTTTCTAACGCTAATAAAATAGCGTTTTTTTATGATATTTCCAATGTTAGTACCATTTTCCTTAGTAAAGGAAATTCTTTTCACAACTGTTTTCAACGTAGTTTTCCCGTTCTTTACACATGAAACAGATTGTAATCTTCATGTCATAACCATGTTTCGTAAATTATATTTTCGAATGGGACGTAATTCACTTACGCGTAAAATGTTTTTGTGTATAAAACTTCAAAAGGGTCTGTGAAATCTCTATGAGAGAGAAACTGTAGACTTTTTGTACATTCCAGTGTATATAAAATGAAACTATTCAAGCGCTATCTATTGTAGAATGGTTATACTAATTCGGTAAAGTCCGCAGGTGTTCTGAAAATGATAAAGTAAAATTTCACAAAGTAAATATATGGTGTAGAGACGAGCAAAAAGTATACATCAAACCTTATATTTAAACATATGTATTGAATATTAAACTATTACATCTTTTAAATTATGATTAAAGTTTAAAAAGTAATAGAACCAAAAAAAGCTTATGGAAATATATATTGTTTCGTTGAATCGCAACAAAATTACATTTAAAAATAAAGCTCGTACAAAAACCTTGGAAAATGTTATTTTTTTTAGTTATAAAAAATTGGTTGCCTGTAAAGTCGGTATACGGGCGAAAGTTTTACGTGACAACGACTTTGAGTGGTAAAATAATTTTCGTATAGTAGTCTCTCTCGCTCTTAGGCGGGCTAACCATGCCCGAGTGGAAGGGACGCGTGCCTCTCACTCGCTCTCATTGTGAGCGCATAACGTGAGCGGAGCGTAACGCAGTTTCTTGAAGTGTCACCCGGCAAACCAATTTATAAGACGTTGTCACGTCAAAATTCCGATGTGCCTGTGTTTGTATTTTTTTTTCTTTTAACATGACCGATTTTGACGATTATTTTTTGTATATTTGGGTTCATCTCGATGGTTCTTAGTTATAGTTGGACACAATAGATGGCATTGTTTTTCAAAACCTCGATCTTTTGAATCCTCAGACCGACATCTATTTTTTTACGCACCTTTCAATTTTGTTATACAATATAATTTTTCTATATTTATGAGCAGTGGTAGTACAGCGTTTCCCTACAAGATCTAGTTTGCCAATAAAATATTTCATGCAAATTGATTATAAATAATACTACCCGATTTAAAACTATATTAATATCTATAACGCTAGTATAGAGAGGTAAGAACATGATTTTTTGTTTTTAATTTTTTAATTCAGAAAATACTTTTAAGCATTTTAAAATTTATTTCACCGATAAAATCTACATTATTCATTTTATTTTTAAAATGTCATAGTAACATAAAAAAATCGGGAGTGGAATCTAGTCTATTAGTACACTCATCAAAAAAGTCTAAGCAAACATGTATTAATTTAAATTTTAGGATGGTTCTTCACATTATAACGTTGTATTTTATTTTTAAAATAATATCTTTAGGGTTCTATGATGTAAAAATAACAGCTGTTGTCTTTATAATTTCTTTTAATAACAGAAATGAACAATATTAGAATATAATGTAGAAACTAAGATACATAAGAAACTAAACTTTTTTTTACAAAATGAAATTTCTAAAGAAAATGTATTTATTATGAAAAAATAGAACAATTTAATACGAGGTATGGTCTCCTCTGCTATTCAGAACTTGTCGGCAACGATTATTCATTGAATTAATGAGATTGTTTATGTCATCTTGCGGTATTCGCTCCCAATGGAATTGTAGCAAATCCTTCAGCTGTTGGGTTGTTGTCGCTCCGTCTAAGTCCTTCAAAACACGTCCTAGAGCATGTCCCATGCGTGCTCGATGGGGTTGAGATCGGGCGATTGTGCAGGCCAGGGCAATACCCGGATGTTCTCCGTTGCAAAGTATTCACTGGTTCGCCGAGCTGTATGTGAACGCGCATTGTCATGCATTAACCTAAAATCGGAGCCAAAGGTTTATGCAAATAGGTAGACATAAGGTCTGAGAATATCCTCAATATAATTGTCAGCATTCATGTTTCCATTTACAAAAACGAGCTCAGTTCGCCTGTTCTTCATAATACCCGCCCATAACATAACTGTTGAGCCGCTGTATGGATGAACTTCTTGAACGTACCTGAGCCTTTCAGTATTTCCGGGCCGACGATACACTCGCACCTTTCTTGTATCAGGCTTAAACCCGAATCGTGACTCATCGGAAAACATAATTTTATCCCATTGTTCCTGGGTCCATGTTATGCGTTCTCTACACCATTCATATCGTCGAGCGCGATTCCCGTGACGTATCGGTGGGCACCTGATTGGGCGTCGAGCTCGTAGGCCGTACTCATGCAGTCGATTTCGCAGTTTGAGGACTTACATCAACACCACTTGAAATTTGTAGCCTCAAACTTATCTCTCGAGCGGTTAACATCGGCTGGCGTCTTGCAGTCAGTTGTATGCCGAGTGCCGATTGCCGAGTGGTTGTACTCCTTTTACGGCCTGGATGCTGTTTAGCGGGTTCTCCTGTATTATTGTAGCGCTGCCAAACACGACAAATAACACTTCTATGAATGCCAAAATGTCGAGATACCTGAGATTGATTACTTCACGCTTGCAACATCCCTACAGCTCTTTGCATTTCATCTGCCATCAAATGACGTCGCTTCATGACGTAAAGAATATCTAACAATTCAATTTTGTCGCTAACTTTATTTAAATGGTTAGTAAAATTATAAAATCAAGACTAAACGTAGCAATTAAAACGCACTTAAATTCAAACAAATTCGCAGTCATTTGAATTTTATGAAAAAACAAAACATAATCAATTTTTTTTTACAATCACCCATTATGTCATCAATAACACAAACTTTACTGACCTACGCACTTTCTTTGAGTAAATACTTAGGAATTAATTAATATAAATGGTAAAATTTGTAATATCACGCAAGTTGCTTAGACTTTTTTGATGTGTGTATATTCTATAGTAAATTAATGTATTAAATCATGCTGTGTAAAGATTAACAAATATATATTCAATGTCGATATTGAATAATTTTAATGAAACCTGATAATTCGCTTAAATTGAAAAAACGAAACTCAATTACTGAGTCGATAAGGGTATATATAGGCTCTAATAAAGAAAAAGTACAATATAAGCGTCATTTGCAGCAGTTAATAAGACCTTAGACATAAATAGTAAAGATATGTGTCACAGTCGCTTCGAATTACTTTTTATTCTCGTATGTATTTTATAAAAGCGTAGTACGATTTGCGATTCAAATCAACGGTGTTTTTCTTTAATACACCGTTCAATGGTGATTACATTGTCATTGTGACACGAGTCCATTATTTCCACTATACGCCTTCGATGGGCGACAGCGCGGCGTGCTGCCAAGTTTCCCAGGACACGTTGCCATGAATCACGGAGCTAGTAGCCTCGTGACTAGCGTTGTCATTATGGTTATGAGTCGGCTTAGCTTTGTCCAGTACCTGGAATCCACCGCAGAACTGATATTTAAACACAGGTTTCAAGTTCCGGGATAATGTATTTATAATTGTTGTATACTGATGGACTAATACAAAGTTTACAATTTACACTAAAGGTAGAGTCTCGTTAATCCGGCACTTCAGTAGTTGAGATACGTCCAATAATCCAGCATCCAGCGCTTCTCTCACCCTTTCCTACTTTCGTTCCGTGCTTTGCACACCGGTATGCTGATACCTCCATAAATTCTATACAGTTTTCCAATACCATCCAATAATCCGAACAATCCAATAGTTCGACATCTTCTGGTTCTCTATAGTTCCCGATTAGTGAGAGCCTACTGTACTTATTTTTATAGTAGAAAGTGACGTATCTGCATACGGAGGTACCCAACGTGAAGAGGACAACTAAAAAATGTTAGGTTCTGGAATTCGTACATATTCAGTTTAATTAAACTTCCAGTATGTATGCAGCTGAATGCACAATTATTATTCATCCATTTTTTTACAAGCTTTTAAAAAATTATTGGAAAGTTGTTTTTCAAATTGAACAAATTTATAATTAATGATTAAATATAGCATATACATATACAAAAATTGATGTATTTCTTAATAAAATCAGATTTGAAAAAAACTACTGTTTTTTCATGCACAAAACCGCATTTTATACATAGTATATACACACATATATATATATATATATATTTTTAATATAACTTAAAACTCACAATACAATAGAACTACTAAAATGAGAGGTGTATTAGTTAACGAATAGGTTGATTAAAGTTCATGTATATGAGTAGGCGCATTGCCAGTGGCAGCTCCTACTCCCCGGTCTATAGCTGAGTGAAGGCACCATGGGGTTTTATTCCGTGCAAGTCGGACATAACCCACCCTCAGTAGCCCGGCTGAGATGGGTATCCATAGGGGTTTCCCCATGTAAAAAAAAAAGTTCATGTATATCGCACTGAGTTCATTATTGTCTGACGCTTGCCTAAGTTGGTTGAGTAGCCCGATATTGGATTGAAATGCTTCACTATTAACATGTATTATCTTGTTTAGACATATACAAGTTATAATAAACCAAAAAGAGTGAGTGTGATGAGTTCATAAAAATATGTATGACTGTCCTAAAACGTTTCAAATTCTACTTGAATTTACATCGATTTTTTTTTTAATTGATTAATTAACTTTTTTTTTTTTCGAAATGTCTACGCTTTTGACCCAGCAAGGTCTTAACAGCTTCACCGGACTACAAGTATAATTAACGAAGATCTTTGAATATACAGGTACTGCCGAAATTTTTTCGCGCATAAATAAAAATGCTTTAACATCGCGAATTTATTAAAATTATTTTGTAAAAATATTGAAAATAAATGTAGTCTACAAGAAAAATGCAAAAGTCAACAGGAAATAAACATTTACAATGTTAGAATTATCAAGACAAATTATTTAGTCTGCACATAGGTCACGAATATTTCCAGCCCTTTGTAAATTATTTGTGCACTATTAATTTATTAATAACTAGCTGGTGCACACGACTTCATCTACGTTGTTCATTGTCTTAACAATACATTTTATATAGTGAGAAATTAAAAAAGAAATATTGAAAGCAAAACTATACTTACAACATTTCTTTGTCTTTTGGTAGTACTTATAAGAATGATAGTTTTTTTGAATTGAAACTTCTAATGCGACTTTCAACAAGGTTACGTTGAACGTTTAACGCTACCATAGAGGTGGCGTGAACACACTGTTGCGTTAAACGTTTAACGCTCCTGGGAAGGGGGAATAGAAAGAGACAGAACGAGAAAAATAATTAAACATTTCGTATTTTACTTTTGTTATGATAAGCTCATTGTACATGCTATGTTTTATATGTTATAATAGATTGGGATATTTCTCCTTTCGAAAATGATAATTAAAGGATGCGATCAATTGTAAATTGTAAGCAGTTTTAATAAAGTTTGTCTTAAAGAAACAATATGATTTCACTAATAATCAGTTTCTACCCCTTCCTATTTTCATTTCCACATTACGAAGTTTCATTTTTCCTGCGCGGCGGGACTCCACGCACTATTTTTTTAAATATTAATAACCTAAATGAAGATATCGTGATATTTTTTTAAAATAAAGACCAAGTAATTAAGACGTAATACTAAAATAGATCTAAATCTATTATTGTGAGAGTTACGGAGTGATGCGTGCACAACGACGGATTTCGATAATTTAGTAATATAGAATAGAAAAAATAAAATTTTGGAGTGGCTGTTATGTAACTCAGAGGATATGTTTACTTATTTCGAAAAAAAAAAAAAATGTTTTTTTTTGTAGTACATTTATCACGTACATATCCGTATCATATACATTTATTATCACTCATATCTTGAATGATATGTGATTTTTAAAGTTTTAATTGAAATTTTGGAGTGTTTCTTATACAACTCATAGAATGTTTCTATGTTTAGTTATTTTGAAACAGAAAATGTATTTTTGTTTTGGAAAATCGAGCACATATTAAATTTCTTTTTTTATCATACATATTTCAAACTCATATCTTTGTATACCTGTCATTTATTAAAAGTTCCACGTAAGATTGTACTAGAAACTTTATTAATACAGGTCGGTTTCATGCTAAAACTGGAGCAAAATTTAGAAAGTTCAGTTTAATTGTTATACTGGATGACATCCTGAATGTTCCTCTGTTATGCGCTATTCCATACGTAATTTTCACTTCATACCCCTTATAATGTGACGAAAGTGTTTAAACAAAGCTAGGAATAGCGATCTTGCTTAAGTACTCCGAGTTTGTTTATGAAACTGAAAATAGCGTAAGCGAATACTTACAGTACTTAACTGAAGTTAGAAATTAAACGCAACGGACTATGGAATTTAGTGGCGGTTGGGTTATTTTCACGCACGTTTACGTTAGTGAGTCTGGGTGGACTTTTATTATTGGTTAAGTTTTTGAATATTGATAAATGGTAGTATTTTTACATAACGGATTGATAAATATATAGATTCGTGGCTGTGCCCACGCCTTTATCCGCGTAAAATAATATTTTAAAAATGTCTATTTACTTATCTACTTTTTCTTGTGCTTAAGTCGCGTCGTCATTAAAAGTACAATAACTTTTGATAGACTTAACCGATTTTAATGAAACAAAGAATAAATGTTGATCGGAGATATGCTTTATGATTTTCTTGAAGAGGTTTTAACGTGAACGTAGTATATTAATGGTGATACGTGCTGATACAAACAGACGGATAGACGTTTCCAAAATTGATTTAAATGTATATTTTAGTACTTTTTTTTCCAGCAATCTAAAAACTATAGACAAGATATATTTACTTTCTTATTATATATATAGAAGATGTTTTCTAAGATATTTCATACATTTTTTTTTAACGTGGGGAAATCCCTAGTGGGTTCCCACCCTTCCGGGGGAGAGGGTGGGTTATGTCCGACTCGCACGGACTAAAACCCCATGGTGTACCGACCGACCATAGTGTTGGGGCGGCAAGGGATCGTTCGGTCCGCCCGGCGGAAGGTGGCCGCCGGGCTCCTATCTATAGAGAGGCAGCTGGGTACACACCAGCTGCCTCCCCTCGTCCGCCGGACCTGTGCAATGAGGGGATGAGCCCCCCGACTACATCCCCTCAGGTCCGGCTACGGTGGCAGGAGGAGTTGGGCGAAGCGCCGCCTCCTCCTGCCAGTCCTCCGTTGGCGAAGACGGCCACTGAGGGCGTCCGCCTCGCGGGCCTTCTCCGCCGCCTCCTTTTGCAAGATGACTTCCTCGCAAAAGGAGGCTACTACTCGCCATGCCTGCTCGCTGCCGAGCATGGATGAAACCACGCTCGGCAGCGACAAATCTTCCCCCACCACCGCCGCCAGAGTTCGGCGCTCCACCTCCCACGCAACACACTTAGAGAGAGTGCGCTGCGCAGTATCCTTCTCAGCGCCGCACTCATGGCAGGCGGCGGTCGGCTCCCTGCGAGCGATCCGGTGCAGGTACCACTCGAAACAACTGTGTCCGGTCAGCACCTGCACCAACCTGAACGAGAGGGAGCCCCATCTCCTCCCAATCCACTCCCGCAGGACCGGGCGGACGGCGTCGACGGTGTACGTCCCGAAGCGCGCGTCCGCCAGATCCTGCATCCACCGTTCTACCGCCTCCTCCCGCAACTCCTGCCTTTTGGCCTCTATTTCCCTGGGAGCCGCAGGCTCTCCACTACGTTTCCTCGCCGCCGTGAATTCGTATACGGCGGCGAGAACTCCTGTCTCCAGCTCCCAAGGAAGGGAGCAAGATATTTCATACTGTAGCGAGTTAAAATGACAGCGTTTAGCTAAATGTGATGTGGTCGCGTTTTTAAGTATGTATTTTATATTATTATTAACATTATCTCAGTTATAATTTAGATGTATGAGATATTTTTTGAAACACGTAAGATCCGTAATATGTCCAAATTTATCCGTGTTTCGTAATGCTCTCAAATGCAGGTACTGGATGTATTCATCTATAGATGCTTGATGGCAGTTTTTAGCTTCAGAATGTTAGCTAACAAGACAGTTATAAAGGTTTAAATCAATAAACAATGTTATTCAAGTTAAGAGATATTTTGATTTCATGTAACTTGGCTCCGTTTGTTCCTAAAATAAAATTCAATGTTTTGGCAACCGGCTTAAAGTTTTCCATCAATAATAATTTTACTTTATTTCTTCAATATTAAATCTTATATAAAAAAAGGAATTATTTTTTACATTATACGCTTTTTAAATTATATTTGAGATACATTATTATTTACATTTTGAATGAATCATGCAGTATTCCTTTCAAAATATTTCTCGAATAATAAATGACAATATTGATACGAGGCTTATTATTGTAGTGATATTATGTACTGTAAGACATTCTTCGCAGGAAACGGCGACACAACGATATAGGTTATAATTAAATCGTGGTTTATTTTTAAATGAATACTCCGCAGAACAACCGGTGATTACCGTTCTCGGTTTTATTGCCCGCAAGAATTGCTAATGTTATTACGCATTTCGCAAACACGTTTATTTTATAAGCATTGGATTATATATTAATGGTTATACACATATACAGTTTTTTATATATATACCTAATTTACAATACATTGTACAAACTAACGCGTAGGATCAGACCCAAGTTTGAAAAAAACATAATTTCCTAGAAACCCAGTGTTGTAGTACAATATGATGTAAATTCTAGTTTTATGTATTGTAATTTTAATGTTTCGCGCCAACTGTAATCTTATCTAACACTAGTTTCTGCTTTTCTGCTTTCTGCGTGAAATAGTTACTTTGGGCTAATTAACACACATACGTGTTCGTCAACAAAAGCTTCCAAAAATATATATAAATTTTGTAATAAAAAAGGCAAGGCAGCCACAAGGACCGTCGGGGGTTTTTAGCGGGATCTTAGTCTGTCATGTAGTGGATTTTATATTTTATTAATAATCTTGCATTATTTGATTCCATATCCTGTAAATTTAGTGGTGTTTTACCTAATATAGTTAGTTTATTATGCATAAGTGAAGTGAATGTAAAATAATCCACGAAGCATGAAATTCTGAGATGCCGCAGAAACTCCCTGGAAGGTTCTAACAAGGGATCCACCATCTTGTTAGAATATTGAAATAATCATATGACGCTTATAATATTATTGTACTATCCATTGAAAGAAAATATTGACACTGGCAAGTGCTTCTGCGGAGCCAAAACAAGAAGAAGAAGGGCCGTTGACAGAAGTGAGAAACAACTGAATAACTGTTTACTTTTTGAATTTATATATTTCATAATTTGCATATTGAAATTAATAACATTATTTTAGATTTCGTATCCAATGGCACTCGGAACAACAATTATATAATTTTTTTACAGGTTTTTTAATTAATCGAAAATATGATGGGTTGCACAAGCTCATTAAACAATATTTATTAACATTACATGTACACAGTCCACTATACTACGCTTCGCTGGTCTGAAGCAAGCGCAGTACGTCACGAGCATGTCGGGGTCATCAGTTACGCGAAACTATAACTTTTATCTCTACCTAAAAATGTCTTTAAATCGCTCAACGCGGCTAGAGAAGTTTTTACTTCAAAATTTTTATTTCAAATGAGATTATTCATTCTCCACATATTGTCACACTTTCACGCCATAACTACCCAACCGATTATTATAAAGTTTTACGTACACGTTGTCAGAAGTACATCAGAGAGCATAGGGTAACCTTTTACCCCGAAAAATATACGATTTAACTAACGAATTAACTCGAGCGAAACCGCGGTCAAAAGCTAGTTATGATATAGAAATATGTAATGTGTAATAAAGATACATAAACAATAATGTTTTTGTAAGTATTATAATGTCGTGCAACTGGACATTTAATACTATTTATACGTTTTGTTCATCGCATAAACAGTGAGGCGGTAAGGTTATGGTTTATGGTACGAATAGGTATGGCACAGTCAGTCACGCCTCGCGGTCACGGAGTCATATGCAGTGCATTGTTCTCTATGTCTAACCGGAGCCTGCTTAAGTTATAAGTTTACAGCGATTACGTATTTTTAATATACTTATTTTTAATATTAAATCAAATATTGTAAATAACAATGTGAGTATGTTTGCTTCATTTTCAAGCCTTAAATCTATACTAATTTTATAAAGAGGTAAAGTTTGGTAGTTTGTAATGTTGTAATCTAAGAGAGGTAAGGAACTACGTTACAATAGAAGTCACGTTATTTTTGAGTGTCATAGGATAAAAATTAACTAAAAAAAAATTTTTTTTTTTGAGGTAGTAGGATTTGCAAAGTAAGTCGGAAAAAAACAGTCGAGCGAAAATATTTTTACGAAAGCTGTCTTAACGATGAGGAATATATGACTGAGTTCTAAAGAACAATAAAAAGCCTACAATAAGTTAGTGACAGAATATGTCTAACTTTTATACTTACAAAAATAGTTGTTATATTAAAAAAAAAGTGAATTTTTGTCAATATGTAATGATATAACTGAGCCAAAGCATCGCGTGGCCGGGTCAGCTAGTACTCACTTTTGCCCGCGATATCACCTCTGGACACGTAATAAAAAATAATGTTAAGAGTAAATATATAGTGTATATATTCTCGTTAAAATTACGATCAATCAAAATCAAAATTTCTTTATTCAGTTTAGGCCCTAATAAGGCACTTATGAACGTCAAAAACTACCACCGGTTCGGAGACAACCCAGCCATCGAGAAGAACCGGCAAGAAACTCGACCGGGAACATTTTTTTTACATACATTTAAATACATCATACAGCTTATAATGGATGCACAGAGAGGAGTCAATTCCAGACATCACTATCGTTCATATACTGATCCACTTTATAATATCCTTTTGACACTAACACCCGCTTGACATGGCGCTTAAATTTACAGTCCGGCAAATCGGTAACATGTTTTGGGACTTTATTGTAAAACCTAACACTGTTACCTAAGAAACTATTACTGGTTTTACTGAGTCTGAAACATGGGACGACCAGTTTATTACAGTTTCTAGTATTTACATTATGCCGGTCTTTTACTAAATTCAGTTTTTCAAAGTTTTTACGGACATACATTAAATTATCAAGAATATATTGGGAGGGTAGAGTTAAGATACCGAATTCCTGGAATTTCGTTTTTAATGATTCGCGAGGTCCCATATTATATATTGCTCGAACTGCCCGTTTTTGTAATAAAAATATGGTGTCTACCTCAGCAGCCGTACCCTACAGCAGAATACCGTAAGACATTATGCTATGGAAGTAAGCGAAGTAGACTAACCTAGCAGTGGCAATATCTGTAAGCTGGCGAATTTTGCGTATTGCGAATGCAGCAGAACTTAATCTGCTCGCCATTTTTTTAATGTGAGGGCCCCATTGTAATATGGAATCTAATGTAATTCCCAGTATTGTCAACTAACCCTACTAGATTCCCTTCGATCTTGATTCTACTATCAACCTGTCTAACATTAAATAACGATAAATACGGAACTTTGCATTCTCTAATTTCAAGTACATACTTTGCCGTTTTTTTATTTTATTATATATGTAACTAATGGACTGATCCCTTCAAATACAATGCATATCACACGTAACAAAAAATATTGGGAAATTATGTAAAGTATTCTAGACCTCGACTACATACTATCTAGATACTATATAATTCTTTACATAACTATATACTACATAGATAGATACTAACTCGTTGATGCATAAGTACGGAAACATCTTTTTTCCATAATTTACAAAAAAATAAATAAGTGAAAATGATAAGTATAAAGATTTCTTGTACCTTGTACCAAACCATAAAGCGCTTTTCAGTACTATGTGACTGCAATTTGGGCCTCGCACGTCCGTGTCCGCGTGTGACGGTGTTAAAAAACACGCCTTCTTGATTTTTTTTCTCATTGCTCGTTTAGACCCGTTTTACGTAAAGCCTTGTACGTATTGTGGTGTTTTATTGTACTAGATTATTGATTTTAATAATAGGTCTTTATTTTTTTCTTCTTACGGGTTTTTGAAGTTCATCCGTTATATTTTATATTGAGTAGACACAAATTGATATTCTCTAACAAACATTAATTGGTATGTCCTTAAAAGCAATTTATATATACTTGTGTTACTGTAAAATCCAAAACAACGGTAAATCCTAAGGTTTTCTGGTAAATGCTTAGATTTACCAACTCTTAGTGGTACAAATACAAACAGTCCTATGATTATTGTTCATTTGAATCGTTCTTTTACCATCATTCATTGGTATTTTCGCATATGTGTTCATTCAAACACACATACACACACAAGCACGCGCTTTCTATACGTTTTCTACACATTGAAGTTTGTGCATTTAATTCATACGATGGGCGTTGTATTTATGATACAGATTCAGATTCAGTACAGATGTCAACGATAGTAATTGGTACTTAATACATTTTGTGAGTTTCATGATACTTGATGTTATCATAAACAAGTGTACGTAATATAGAAGTTATGCAGTTCTGTATATTTATTGTATCATTTTGTTACTATATATTTGCTACATGCCACACTACTTGTATGTCATAGATTAAGTATCTACCTTTGTCTTTAAGCTTTGGTTTTAATAAAATATTTGTCCTTATTCCTACGTTTTCAGTTAAGTTAAGCTTGATATTTGATAAAAAATGGCCGCGGCAACGAGTGCTTTATTGCTAAAACGTAATCCTTAATTGAAGAACTAATATAAATCCTTATTACAGTATACCAGTTTATGATGACTGCTGTACATAATAGCTATAATTCCACACTGTATAGTTGCCACTTCTACACAGTTAAAAATATGATGCTGTATTCAAATGCCTTCCCGCTTAATTGTAACAGTACAACTGGGACATTAAAACATGTAATTGACCGTCTCTTATTGCATATAATTTTCTTACCCTTATCACGTTTAAGTAGGGTCGGCATAATATGTTTTCCAGTTCTGCTCTCCTAATTTATGTCATTCAAATGTTTATACCTTTACATGACATTCTTTATTTAATTATGTCATATCTTCTTCAGTTCTCCCTCTACTCCCATATTAATCGGCCTTTTTCATCATCCTAATTTCATCATCAATACTCATTCCTAACTTTATACCTATCACATATTTGTCCTAATATTTCGATTGTTGTCACATATAATCTTCCTTAGGTACTCAGATCTCATAATGGATTTATACACATTTTCATTTCAATATTATATTTAATGGTACCTATGGCAAAACATTTTTTATTTCGTCACATATCATTTACCGTTCACAACAATCCATTATCAAAAACCTTATTCTTATCATAAAAAAAAAATTCAAATTAAATAAGTTTTTAAATATTACAAAACAAAAGCACCGATTGAACTCGACGTCGTGTCGGCTTCTTACTCATAAGTAACAAGTCATTAGTCATTACTGATCGCATTCTATAACCACTGCAGTTCTGATTCATCAATCTTTTTGTATTTCCCTGACAATTCCTCAATGGAAATAAAACGTACCGATGGTAGATAAAGATGTATTGATAAACAAGAACTCGGGGCAAAGATAAAAATCAGTATGTGACTGGTGATCTTTGGAATTGTTGTTGAGAAGGGTTCTTATATGTCATGTCTGCCTTAAGTAATGAATTCTTTAACAAATGAATAATAATGCGATGTTCTTATTGTGGTATGTTATTGGTATTAGGATGTTGTGAGTTCCATTTTTCATAAAATATAGCAGCAAATAAAATATGGAAGTAAGATGGCATATTCTCAATATCGGTGGTGAAAATGAAATAGCTATATTGTACTTAGATACGAGGGGATTGACGGAGCAGCCGTTAAAAAGAAGCTAGCTAACCAAGTTTTAACAAAGCGCTGTCGAAGCGCGTATGACGTATATAACAATATATACAGTGGAATCTCTATAAGTCGAATGTTAAGGGAAATGTAAAGAAAATCGAGTTAATGAGTCTTCGACTTAACAAGAGATTCGAGGAACAAAAAATTGAACTACCAAAATTTTTACTTTCTACGCTATTTCTAAGTTTTTTTTTACTTGTAGAGTGTATGAATAAATGTATGTAGTCCATCTTTGCATGTGTATAAAGAACAATATATTAGAAGACTAGATTTTTTTTTGGTTTTATTGTTATAATTTCGAAGAATTCCAAGTAATATATCATTTTATTTTACTGACGGAGTCTCCTTTTTCAATTCGAGTTATAGAGTATAAATATGTATAAGCAATACTTGCCAGGGACATAACATTTTCGTCGAGTTACAAAGTCAAAATAATTCGAGATACCACGTATTTGGGGGTTCAGTGGCAGGGAATGGCATTTTCGACCTACTGAGGATTACGACTTAACGAGGTTCGAGTTATAGAGATTCCATTGTAGTAAGTTTTAATATCATTGGACAATACATGTAAAGTTTATGCAATACCAAGAATGGATGTAGTCACGTAACTTTTTTTTACATCTAATTATTTCAATTGTCTTATATATGTTTGCTATTTCAATAACGAAAGTATTGCTAGATATTAGACGTTCAAAGTTTTGCCGTCGAAAGAAATCGTTGAAGTGTAGCTGGATGAACGAACTTTCCGCGATAAATCCCTGTGATGTTGGCCATTTTACCGACACTAAAATTATCGGAATTCGTGTTCGCACAAACTCGATAAAGAATTCGTGGAAATTACTAATGTTCTGGCTGCACCTGTATCGATAATGTGAACTTTCGTTGAAGCTCGCTAATATCGTAGAAACATTCTATTTTATGTTCACATAAGCAGAGTTAAGTCGATTTTCCTTTTCTGATTTTCAGCCATTTTCATTTGTTTACTGGATATTCAGAAGCTTAAATGTTATCAATTAAATAATTTTTAAAAAGTTCGTTTTTTTCTTTACTATTGAAACTTGAAAAAGCAATTAATTGCCGTCTAATTTTGACCATTAGATGTCCAATACTTTATTTGATTACTATTATAGCTTATCCGCACAACTACGTTTGCGATAAATTGATTATCACCGGCTCTAATTGTATTTCCAAAATAGACAAATCTTTAAAAATCCTAGAATCCGATACTGGCAAGCTATCTGAGGTATCTTCGCAGTACTTCCTGGGTTGCTCCTGTGCCTCTTACTTCCGTACCCCGCCTACCATTCCTGTACGGCCAGCGGCAGCGACAACGAAATGATTTTAAGGGCTTATAATTTTTGTTACGCATAACCTTCTTATCAATTCCATCAATTAACATTATGTTAAGAGTAAACTTAATCTCCTTTAAATTTACATTCTCATTTAGATATTTGTTTTATAAGAATTTGAAAGTATACGTGAAAGCTGTATCCAAATTTAATCTCGTAAAATTAACTTTACTTTTAAGATAATAATCTTTTTCGTTGAGATATTAAACGTAGATATATAATGTCGCATTATTAAAAAAAAAACGAAAAGGATTTAATATTTTTTCTATAGATTCGGATCAGTAGTACCGGAGATTACCCAGAATATCGAAACTCTCAAACTTTATCTCTTTATAATATTAGTATAGGTACATATACACAAGTTTTTTAATGTACTAATTATATATGTAATCATTGGTAACTTCAGTCTTTATATACACTTTTCTTGGGAAAATTATCTTGATAAAGGCGTTTTACCTTGAGAGGAATCTCTAACATACTTTAATTAATTTTAACATCTCTCCATTTTGCATACCAACGATTTCTAAAGAACAGCCTCAGATGTTTCAGTTACTATTTTTTTTTTTAGTATTAAATGTAACTTTTTTAGATGTACGGCGAACACATAAAAACAAACAACAAAAGTGCAAAATTACGTTCAATCAAGGACTTTGAGAAATATAACTCATTCGTATTAATGAAGCTTTGGTCTTAATTTTTAACCAACGTGTAAGCAGTAGCATTTACTACATTGTAATGTACAAGAAAATTTAAGTAGTATATATACCTATAAGTAAAACAATTGTTAAAACTTGTAGAAAACTATTATTTATGTCTGTCAGATTTTTTGTTAGAGTTATACAAAAAAGTATATAATATTTTCTTTTTCCAGCCAGAAACTGTATCAACTGTTACTGACTATTGGCAACGATATTTTATTTTTTTGATTTTCTTTTCACGAAAAGCACACTGATATCAAATTAATAGCTATTCGTGATTAAACTCTATGATACCGTCGGATAATAATACCGTCTGAGGTTATTTTCATTTAACACACTAGCGAAACCTTGTTTCCGTTGGAACTTTTCCTATTAAACTTGTTGTCAAACTTATTGATAAATTCACCGAGTTGGAATTAGTTCAGGATTCTTCATGACACGTGTCAAATAGCACTACATAACCCGTTATATTCAATTTGCAGTGTGAAAAGTTGCGGCATATCGTAATGTAATACGTAATATGTATTATTGTTATAAAACTAAGCAAATTGTTTATTTTTTGTATGTTTGTAAGGCTAAATTGTAGAAGCATCTACTTCTAAAAAAAAATTGTAACCTCAATTATCGATTCCATTATGTATTTGTAATACAGTACAAATATCACTACATATAGCATTATACATATATAACAAAGTCATCCGTCTTGTCCATCTGTCTGTTCGCGATAAACTCAAAAACTGCTGAACGGCTTCTCATGTCGCTTTTTGCATGATACTCATGCTGTCTCATGCATGTAGAAGCTTCTCTTCATATCTTGAAGGACCCTGTCATAGGAAGGATGGAATTTACTGGCTGCGAGATTTTTCGACAGATTCACTGTACGCCAAAGATAAGACATTGCGAACTTTTTTAGTTCGTGTCTATACTAGTATTATAAAGCTGAAGAGTTTGTTTGTTTGTTTGGTTGAACGCGCTAATCTCAAGAACTACCGGTCCGTTTTGAAAGTTTCTTTTAGTGTTAGATAGCTCATTTACCGAGGATGGCTATAGGCTACATATCATCACGTTAAAGACAATAGGAGCGGAGTACTAATGAAGAATGTCTCAAAATCGGGCTATTTTTAGAGCATCCGCTGCGTGTCTGTGTCAGTACTATATGTGTTGCCATGGTAACATGATAACATTCTATCGGAAATATTATTAGGGTATATTTTGTGTTACTGTTCAAAAGTTTATTCTACGTTATTTTTAATACCAATTTTTGTTTATAAGTAGTACGTTGCTATCGCAAACATTTTTAAAGTCTATTTTGTGCTGCTATTCTAAAAGGTTAGTAGTAATAATATTCGTCCGTCAATAAAGGCGAAGGAATTAATCCATACTGCCAATTGTGAAGTTGTCAATATAGGTAGTTTTTATGTATTTTCTACCCAGTTTTCTTCTATGTCTAAGTTAATGTAAAGGTATAAGCGCCGAATCTTCTATATAATATTTCGTAAACTTTTATCTTCTTAATTTTCAAGACCCCAGAATACATGCTCCGTTGTATTATTTTTCATTCATTTCACTTATGCACAATAAACAAACCATGTTACATAAAACGCCGCCAATTTAACACAATATAGAGTCAAATAACACAAGATTATGAATAAAATACAAAATCCCCTACATGACAGATTGAAATACCAACAAAACTCTTCAAAAAGTTTATTCTACATTAGTTTTATTGCCAATTTTTGGTTTGTGATGTATTATGTATTATAAAAATAAAGTATGTGTATATAATATTAAAATAAATGCTTTTTGATGAATACATATATCTGCGCTGCTACAAATATCATTTTTTTTTTAATTCTGTCGATTTGTCGTTTGTTTATTTGTTCCGGGTAATCTCCGAAATGGCTGGACCTATTTGAACGGTTTTTTTTCTTGGAAATGACTACGCTATTGACCTAGCAACATGTTACCTGTTACTGTAGATGATATACGTGTCATACTTACAAATATTTTTAAAAGAGTATTATTGTTATTTACACATCTAATAACAATTTTAAATTTATTTAATACATTCAAAAAACGCGTGCGGAGCCGCGGGTAACAGCTAGTCTAGATATAATTTACTTTAAAACTGTTTCATATAAACAAATTAGAAACGAAAGACCACACATGTAGGTTACTAATAGCAATAGTATCTCACACATAGAGTCATGATAATTCGGTGTTCGTGTCCGTACATTTTAATATTCGTATGTCGTCTCCAGTGAAACGCGTTGCTATGCGTTGATACATCGATACTGTGTCGTCGCGCCCCATCGCACCGGTTACGGCTTTGTAAAGGACTCTCGGAGAAACTCATTTAGTTGCGGGAATTTAGGCTATATTTTTGTTTAATAAGGGTAACGAACATTTCTACTCAGAAATACATGTAAGTAATATTACAGAAAGAAAAACAGTTCTTAAAAATCATTGCACTCCGCCTACCTATAGAATAAGTATACAAGTAATTTTAGCGAAATAAATAAAATTACATGAGATTAAACTTAAAACACTTGAAGCTGAACTTGAAGTTTAAAAAAAGTAAATAATATAAGAAATAAACAATAGACAATCCAATCATTTTAATCATATCGCACTTGAAGACTCTTTAGTTAAAGGTTTAGTTAAAGGTTTTCTTTTTTGACAAGGTCGACAAGTTGGCAAAAAATTATATAATTTAGTGATTCCATATAATATATAAATTGATTCCGTATAAATGCTGGTTCGCTAGCATTTGTTTTATAAGAGTAGCAAAAATTTTTTTAAATAAAAAGTAAATAAAAATCGTATGTTAAATAAAAAAACAAATTCTATCGTATGCTTATTTTTTTAAAGTTACATTTATTTTAAACATGGATTAGTAATTTTATTAGGCTACAAAAATATTTATGGGAGAAGCCAATATTGACCTGTGATACCGCGCTATTAACTATAGCGGGTGTGTTACTAATGACTTCAAACGCTATCGGTTGAAACTGTCGGCTGTTCATCATGTACCTCGACGTGAAACGCCATTGGTTGGAGGTATCAGCTGTTTATGTATCTTGATGCCTTAAAAGGCGACCGACGACTAGATGCTGATTATACACGCTCAGACAGTTGGGCTAGTCCCATCTACGTAAACTCGTCGTAACTATTGTCAGTGTAGCGTTTCTGTACCAGTTAACGTGTTATTCGATTATTTTGGTGGATTGATTGTTCAGATAATAACCATGACGTCACTATGGATGACGTCATACTGTTATTTGGACGCCATTTTATCGCTGCCCCGACATATTTGATTTTCTGTTAATTTGAACAACCTAAATTCTGGAAATACTGTATACATTTAAAAACTAGTTTTAGCATTTATTATAACTGACGAAGGTTGTAGGCTAATCGATATCACGACTCTACCTTTAGGAGCAAAGTAGTTATTACATAAAATTTAGATTAGAAAGTACGTTAAATAAGCACGAAATAATACTGCGAGAAACCCTGTGGTACGGGGTATCGGCGGTCGAGGACGGGATGACCCTCTGATGAAAATAGAACATCAATGAGACAAGTCGAACTGTGAATGCCTATGTCAGCAAGGTATGAAAATTCGTGTATATACGTAAATTGTTCGAACTCACCTAACTGCATATAAAGTAACTAATATGAATTTGAGAGATTAACCGTGATCGATAAAATATTTAATAACAAAAATAGTCTCAAATCTCATTGAAAATCAAAATGTCAACATGAAGTTTTTTGAATCTTTTTCAATCGAAAATTGAATTCCTATTTTTTAATAATGGTAAAGCAGACTATAAAAAATACTAAAGATCACTATTGAAGAAAATACCACTATTTGTATTATGGATCGCATTTGATGAGTCGCTGACGAGTTTCGTGTATGGTGCTCTTAATTTTAAGCTTTGCTTATTGCTTTTCATTTATCCCCCTATCGCTCAGTTATAAAGGTTCTCTGTTTATACGTCTCTCGAGTACATTACCGACGTTAATACATGCGATAGGTACAAGATCGATCCTATAGTACGTCGTGTGAATTTGGATGCTTCAGAGAGTCTCAGTATACACACACAGTCTTAAATTAACCACTAAGATGTTCCGTTTCTGAGTTCTATTTGAAGTTTATTATAGAGATGTTATATAATTGTTTTCTGTTTTATATTTTAAGAATAGATTGAAATTATTCGACACTTCTTTAATACAAAAAATAAATAAAAATTATGATTTGACTGACTTTGGAAGGCTGAATATTTTGTATGATGTTTTGTTTTGTGTAAGAATACCAAAAAGTAAAAAAATGGCCAGATAATAAGATAAAACTACATTTCGATGAAAGTACCACCTGGCGGATTGATGTAGTATATATAGCTAAGAACCACCTAGATTACTCTATAAAAACCACTTTCTAACCGTTTACGAGGAGAAAAATCATGAACAAATGTACACATTTTTTATATGAAGTAAGAAAAAAGAATGATTTAATATTGATTGTCAAATTACAAAAAAAAAACTTATTTTTTAAAATCCGTACATGAAAAAAAAACATTTCAAAAACAGTTAATCCTAGTGCATCTATGAAGAAATAAATGTTGAAGAAATATTTTTTTTTTTTTTTCGAAATGACTACGCTATTGACCCAGCAAGGTCTTAACAGCTTCACCGGACTACAGGAAAGGAAGAAATAAATACAGCTTTGCTTAAAGTATGTTATAATGAAGTTGTATTGCACAAAATCGATCCTTAGGAATTAAAATCTCAATTGAATAGGGTTGCATCAAAGGGCTCATGTACGCGTGATGTGAATCAACCCGAATGAATTATGAAGGTATATTTTCGTCCGCCTGTCATTATTGGGATTAAGCTGTATTCAAATGTATGGAGTGAAAACATCCGGGTAAACGCCGCTATGGGTTTCACAAATGATCGGACTCGGGAGGTACCTTCCCTTTGGTCGTTTTATAATTCTGTCTTTTCATTTTGGTTTTGCGCTCGTTTCGTTTACTTTGCGGTCTAATTTAACTCTACTCTTAAATTAATCCGTTATCCTTTTAACCGTTCCATATTTTTGTTGATATCTGTAGTTATATTTTAGAGTTTTAAGTAGTTAATTTTAACTTCAATTTTGACAAAACTTTTACTCGCACATAGAAGATTTTTCGGAGTATTACGTAGGTTATACATAATTTTACGCTTTTCGAAAGGGTTCTAACAGTATGGCAAAATGGATATAACCAGATATAACATAGAATTGGTATAAGTTTGATAGTGGTTGGTTAGTAAGGACATAATGATAATTAATCCTATAAAACTGACGATGAATTTGTTCGTTTAATTAAATGATAATTAACAAAGAAAAATAAATAAGAAGATATTATTTTTCTTTTCTAATACATAACTTTTCAAAAGTATCTTATTATGATTGGTTTCGCAAATAACCTGTCTCACATTTAACCCCAAGAATGTCCACAATCATAAAGAGCTCAAACTTCATATAAAAGAATGTAGACTTTATGAGGCACTGATCAACAGACATTTGGCAGTACAAGTTTTAAAAATTACGAATTTATTAAAAACATTGAAAAACTTGAACAACAATAAATTATGTATAATATAAAAAAGGCTAGATAGAAAGGCACTATTTTGAAATTTGGGTCTTAAAAATCATCAGAGGGGTTAAATAAATCCCCTTTCAATATGTTGAAGGAATTTATTGTGTAGTTATTTTCACCTTTATGTCAACATTTTGCTGCTGCTTGACTAATATCGAATAACGTAACTATAATAAGAAATTATATAATAGTATGTTTGTACGCAACAAAAACTAATCTCTCGGATCGCATAAGCAAGGGTATCGTATAGAATTCTTGAGGCACGTCCTTGGATTCAGTGGCGCGATATATCGTCGTTCAATGGGCCGTGTTGTGAATTCATGAGCTATTGGCAGTACAAAGAGCCGATCCCACCATTGTTAATGTTCGCATATGTTGGCTTTTGTAGGAAGTCTGTCATGAACAATAATATTTTGAATTACAATAAAAAAATGAATATAAATATTTCTTTGATCTAATTTGACTTACCTTGATATTTTTTTTTATTGTACGTAAATATTATAAAGAGGTAAAGTTTGTGAGATTGTCAGGTTGTAGTGGGTAATCTCAGGAAATACTAAATAATAAAGAATATTTTTTGGAAGGTTGCACTCCTTGGCAGACAGTGAACGGAGTTGATGACGACTGGAGCCGAGAAAATCCGATACTATCCGAGCGTCACGATTCACTTTCATTCATTGTTTCAATAAAGAAAAAATTTAAAGAAGTTTTAATTAAAAAACTAATGTCAGGTATAGTCTAATGTCATATATATATGACAAAAAACTAATGTCACATGTATATAATTTTAATATTATACCATCTTATAAGGATGTGTTTAGATAGAAGTGCTTAAATATCTATATCAAAATCACAAATTCAGATTATGTACTAGTCATAACGTAAACTAAATTTGTACAATTCTCTATGATCTTACTTTTAGCAAGATTATGGAATTGCGCATACTGAGACAAAACTGTTGTTGCTTTGCTAAATTGTCGTTTCCAAACGCGACATTTAGAGTCTTCTGCGTCCTCTGTACTTTTGCGGTATGAATAATTTGGAAACTCATATTTTAAATTGTGTCTCTTCTACATATCGACGAAACAAACAATCTTATTTTATAGAGCCACGCTGAAACTATATCTGGTTTCAACAGGAATGGGTCGGCTCGCCCGGGGTAGTACCATCCTTTCAAAGCAAAACCGACGTGAAGTAACAGTGCTCGCATTGTTGCGTTTCGGTCGGTCAGTAAAAGCGCGGAGGCCCATCTCCTCTTCTTTCCCTCTTCCTTCTTTTCTCCCCATCCCCTTTCCCCCATTCCCTCAAAACACATCCTGGCAACGTATTTGCGACTCCCCTGGTATTGCTAGTGTGTATGGACGACGTTGATCACTTAACATCAGGTGACCTGTCTGTTCGCTTGTCTCTTATATGATATAAAAAAAGTCATATTTTAAATTGCATCTCTTCTTCATATCAACGAAACAAATACATATAACTTTAAGGGTATAATTGACTGCTCTGTATAGCACATCTGTAGCAAATCTAAATAAACCGACATTTCTATTACAGAAGAAATAGTATGTACTGTTTTCAAAATTTGTTGAACTATACTAGAGACAAAATGTCGTTGTCGGTACGTCGATAAAACGTGGAGTACATTGCTTTGCATTGCTCCCTTGCTCTTATAGATTTTACGGTAACATCTGGTGATGTATAGTGGTCGTATAGATAAAGTTATATGAATTACTAAGGCCAAAAACTAAAAAGTCATTATCGGAATGCTTATATAAAATTAAGACAAAGATTTCGATATGTATAACTTTCTCAAGTCCTACTCTTGTAGAGCTCCTGTATGTACTAAGCAATTTTTTTAATTTTTCTTCTGAGTCATTAGATACGTGCAACTACCTCGAAATACCAATCTGTAATTTTGAAATAGTGTTCTCATTGATACTTTCCTCTTTGCCTGTACCTAAACCAAATCTATTGGGTTATAGTGGCAATAGTAAGGTAGCAGACGAACGACTACATCAAGTTCTCGAGGACAATTCGGAGCGTAATTTTCACAATCTTTTTTACCGTTTCCTTAGTTCTAAGAAGCACCATGTCTAAGTTTTTTTTTTATCAAAGGAGACAAAGGAATACGTGGGTCACCTGGTGATAAGTGTTCACCATCGTCCATGGACACTAGCTACACCAGGGGAGTTGCAAGTGTGTTACCAGCCTGTGTATAGGAGGTGGTCCTTCGGCGCTCTCACTGACCGAACGAAACACAAGAATATAAGCACTGTTACTTCACGTCGGTTTTTTGTGGGTCGGGTAGTCTTAGCGCGAGCGAGTCTACCCATTCATGCTGAAACCAGTAGTAGCTTCAGCGTGGCTCTACCAGCTATAAAAGTTGCCCCCTTACTGGCCAATAGAAATAGTTCCGTCAGAAATTTTCGCAAAATCGTACAGTACATGTAGATATACATGAATTGCAACGTTATGAATAATTGTAAATCGTAAATCTAATGGTGTATTGTATTTGAATCGTCCTCGAATTTATTAATAATTTATATGCAATAGCTTCATTTAGTCATCAGAATTCTTTGTCAACCGATCGTTTTGGTGTCTGTGAAGTTGGCATACAAAGATATCGGAATTGTGAAACACAAATGAATTCTGATATTTAAATCAATAGTTCTGGAGTTCCTGAAATTTAGAGAAATAGTTCTGCACATTAAAGACCCCATATGAGCATAGGAAATATGGGGGTGCCAAATTCACGCAGCATACAAAAGTCATGACAGAGGAGTTTTGAAAGGAGTTCTGGGCTCCTTTGTAATAGTTCTGGAGTTCTTTGTAGTATGAGCAATAGTTCTGCATAATTAAAGCCGTAGCTGCCCATTGAAAATCACACCATATAAGTATGAAAAAAAAAAACTTTTATTTTTTTATTAATTCTAAGGAGTTCTAGGCTCCTTTACAATAGATCTGGAGTTCTTTGCAATATGAGCAATAGTTTTGCATAATTGAAGCCATGACATCCCTTTGAAAGTAACACAGTACAAATATGCAAAAAATCAACTCTCGATTTTTGAGTAGTTCTAAGGAGTTCTGGGCTCCTTTACAATAGTTCTGAAGTTCTTTGCAATATGAGCAATAGTTCTGCATAATTGAAGCCATGGCAGCCTTTTGAAAATAACACCGTACAAGTGTGCAAAAAATCAACTCTCGATTTCGTCAAAAGTTCTCCATCATCCGCCCTACTCACCAGACCTTGCGCCTACAGACTTCTACTTTTCCCAGAACTTGGATAACTCCTTGGCGGGAAAAAAATTTAATACCTGAGAGACAGTACAAAATGCCTTTGAAGAATTTGTTGCTCCCGTCCAGCTGATTTCTTTAAGAGGGCATCAATAAACTGCTACTGTGTTGGCAAAGATGCATTGATTGCATGGGTGATTACTACGATTAATACAAATAAAAAATAAATGAAAAAAATTTGTTTAATTTTTTCATACAAAACGGCAATTTCATAGTTAAAGACCTAATATAAAAGATTTAGATAGATAATGTATCTAATGCAATCTAATGTACCTCACCTTCTTACAAATTATGTCATAGAATATTTTTGACCAAACATATTACTTTATGTAAATCGAAAATAGACTATAAAATTAAGATGATATTTTTTTTTTCTCAAGATTATCTTAAACGTTTTGTATACAAGATAAACCAAATTGATTGTATGAGTGTTGATCCATCGCAATCTCCGGCTCATACATTAGTTAGCGGACGCAAATATGCGTATATAAGGCGAACCCAAATCGGCGGATATTGCATCGGATTCACTAGCCCGTAGTTTATCAAGTAATCGTCTCTGTTTTGTTTGTACTCGCTAAAACAAGCTCGTCACGCTTCGTTGTCTGTGCGAAGGTGAAATTTTGCCGTATACTGTGTTTACACTCGACGTCTGATTGAGTCAGTTACTGTGTTATCTTAGCGTATGTATTAGCACGATACATTGACACTAAAATGTGTCACTCACTAGCTCTACATACACGAAAGGTTTACCCTACATACGTACGCACACATAAAGGTAGGTACAAATATGGATGGTGGATGGGTTATATTATTTTCCCTTATTTTTGGAATTTGGTTAGTTTAGCCGATGCGAGAGATACAAAATACATTTTTTTTACTGACCATGCTATTGGCCTTGCGTGGCCTTTACAGCTTCACCGAACTACTGGAACATGTTTAAAATACCTGTTTGAGTTCGTGAGATACACATAATTGGTATAGATGGTATCTCTCACTAGATCTTGTAAGTAGGTTTAGCTTAGAAAGATTCACGTTCTTGCATCAAAACCAAGGTTGCGAACACTTTGTCACCTTTGAGCTTGTTGTTAAGCGCTTGAGTGCCATAAGCACATGGCCAATTGGTCTAGTATAGGTGTGAAGATTCATCAGTCGAATAGCTTTAGCCGGTTCGAAAAAAAAGTATTGTGAATTTTGAGCATTGCGCTGTGACAAAACGTGGCGTAACGTTTTATAATATTTATAGTATTATTGAAGTAAAACTTCTTTAGGCGCGACTAGGAGGTTTTTTTCGAAATTACTACGCTATTGACCCAGCAAGGTCTTAACAGCTTCACCGGACTAGGAGGTAACTGGACGAGAATGCAACGGAAGTCCGTTACAGTAATATGGCGTCACGTTTCTGTACCATTCGGTTTTGAATTTTCTTTAGTTCTGTCAATAAATAGATTATAAACAAATCAATCAAAAGTTTTTGAAAAAAAAAATGTAAAAAAATAGTAATTGTATGATAAGAAAATCATACAATAGAATTAATTCTGTGTATATGGGCGAGCTACCGTGCTGTCATCTGGTTTCAATGTAAGTAAAAGCTTCAGTGTCTTTAGTGCCATATATCGGCTACTTCGGAACTTATAACACAGGAAATATTATCAGCAACTCTTTGTTATAAAGTAAATAAAATATAGAAAAGTACGCAAAAAAAAGAATAATAATAAAAATCATACAATTAAAAGTAGTTTTACTTCAATCGCGTGTGACGGTTACACACACTCATTTTTTTTAAATTATGGATAGATTAGTTGATGTTTGATTATTTATTTATTTACAAGCGACACATAATAATAATAAAATTAAAAGGTTTAAGTCTTTACAGTCATAATTCATAGTCTTATTTGCCTGCTATATTACCTAGTTTATGTGTATGCACATATACGCTTAATAAATACAATGATACAAAAATATACTAGTATACTAAGTTTATAGACTACGCGTGGAAATTAACTCGGACTAAGATGAAAGAGGTCTATATCAATGCCGGTACTGCAGGAGATACCGTCCATGATAGCATTCTATGAGCGACATATGTTAGCAATCAGATTATTAAAAGAATTGTGTATAATTTTGCTTTAATGGAAACTACGTGTTTTATTTTTTAGTTAAAAAATGTCATTTCTATTTTAATATTGTCATTCTTTTACTAATCAACTTATGGCTGTTAAATTTTAACATTACTGCTAAGCCGTTTAGGAAAAGCGATATAATATGTGTCGTAGATAAGTTATCTTAATACTTTAGAAATTTATCTATCTCCCGGTTAAAGTCTTATTACAATTGGTTGAGTTGTTTTGGAGATTACATGGGACGAACTAGGAATATATAAATTTTAATTATGTGTAATTATGTACAGATAGATATGTATTACACACTGACTTACCCTTGTTGCACTGAAAAGCAGAAGAGTTAATAAAAAAAAATCGACGGCAATCCACTAAAATGGAAATTATTTCTACAAGAATCTAGTTGATTTCGAAGTATCCAGAATATTATATTGCGTGTAGAGAGTTCTTTTTTTTTATTTCAACAATTATTTATTAAGATTTTTGTACATTTTACAAACTACTTTTACAGTGGCTACCAAACTAGGCAGAGCCTGTATCTTGGTAGCCAAAAAATGATTACACAACGTGTTTTACAAGAAACACCTTAGCGGACCGTATATGTACATATTCAAACTTACAAGCTAAAATTATTGATAATATGATTAGACAAGTCTATACACAATCCCTATTAAACATATACACACACATATAAATGTTTACATACACATTTAATACGCACATTCTATATCGCAACATATTCCTATATTTATGCAGTTACGATTTAACTTTTAACAATTAAACCTTAAATTAAACTCTTAGCCGTATGGACCGAAACTTCCTGGATTGAGCAGTGTTTAAGAATTTTGTTATAGATATGGGAAGCCATGAATGTTCCTAATCTCTGTGCAAAAGCAGAATTAACTCTGGGTGTCGGAGCATTGAATAAACGACGGTGTAACATCTGGGAATATACTGGACTATGTAATACTTCTTTATGTTTAGTCAGACATACTTTGAGTATGAAAATTTGTCGGACGGTAAGGATGTTGCTTTTTTTATAGAGATTGACAGTAGGATACCTTTACGGCTTTCTGAGCATGACTTTAGCACAGAACGCTGTGCTCTTTCGACTTGGTGATCTTTTTTCATGGTTAGTATTGATTATATATTTAAACGAGTTGATAACCGCGTCTTCGCCTGCGTTGTTAAATTTAAAGCCTATACTTACTATACTGTACTATACTTTGCTATACTTTGCCTAAAAAAATTTTAAACAATGTTATCCGTTTACTTCCTCTCGCCTGTGCAAGTGAACCACACAGCTTGCCCCACTTTTCCATGGCAAGAAAACACACATCACTAAATGTGTAGTGCTTATAATAATTGTAGTTTCTTAAAATTTTATCAACCTTATATAGACTCAAATTATGGTGTTTTTTTTATAAGGATTAAGTATCTAAGAAGTAAGACTATTATTTTATCGAAATTATTCCGATAGTAATTTTTGGATGCATAACGGAATATCTTTTATTTTTTTATATATTGGTCTTTATGAAAATATTTTATCTATATTTATTCAAAATAATTATGAAATATTTACAGATCACGATTATGTAACGTTTCCATTTAGTTCAATATTTTTTTAGATAATTAAATTTGTAATTAAAATAAACAATTTCTGGATTTATAGGTCACTTACACCAACAGGTAAAGTATTTAAAAACATAACACTTTATTGTAAACTTTCCTACTTGCTTAAAACAGACGAGCACTTACGTAAAACCCATAAATTTTATCTAAAAGCATTCTTTATAGACTTTTAACATATTTTATATTCCACTGTTATTTGACGGGAAAGTATTTGTTTTTGGAGCTTAAATTACTGTATTGAAATTAGTTATCAGTATCTAATAATGACAATTATGTGATTGTATTTAATTATGTATAAAAAAGTTACGCGTTGCTGTGGCTCAGTTTTTTATATTATTGCATATTGATAAGAATCCATAATTGTTGTTTATAAAATTATCAATACATAATAAACTATCACGCAGCGGAAGCTCTCAAAAGGAAAAAATCCCTATTTCGAAACATTTTTCATTGGTATTCCGCTCCTATTAGTCTTAGCGTGGTGACATATAGCCTTCCTCGATAAATGGGCTCTCTAACACTGAAAGAATATTTCAAATCTGACCAGTAGTTCCTGAGAATACTCCCTACAACCTCACAAACTCAGAAACTTTACCTCTTTATAATATTAGTATAGATTATTGTGCGTTTATTAGTTTTCAAGTACGTTGATATATTATAGTATTAATTAGATTTATTCTCTAAACAAAATAAGCAATACTTCACACCAAGAGAACGACTTGTGCTCTACAAATCGCAAGTACGTCCTCATACGGAGTACTGCTCACACATCTGTGCTTGAGCACCTGCATACCAGCTTTCTCCTTTCCATACCGAGCAAAGGCGAGCTATTCGTAATGTTAAAGATCCTGAATTAACACGCGGACAAGGGGCATTCGAACTTCGAAGAGACATTGGCTGTATATATGTGTGTTCTACGGTATGTATAATGGAGAATGTTCCGATGAACTCTTTAATAAGGTGCCCTCTTTACCATTTCAAACTCGCACCTCCCACCACTGGCTGCCTGCACAACTTAAAAATTAGCAAAATGGCGCTCACCGTAAGGTTTTCTAGAAACTTCCTTATGCGTACGCTAGCGTCGTGGAAGGGTTGCTCAGCACAGTTTTTCCGCATGGTTGTGATATGGGGCTCTTCAAGAAGGGACTGAAACGCGCTCTTCAGAGTCGGCAACAGCACACTGATGCCCTGGTGTTGCAGTTGTCCATAGGCGACGGTAACCATTTATGGGACGTCTGCCTGTTTGTTACATTTTGGCATAAAAAAATAGAGATAGTAGAGAAAACTTGATGTATCCATGTGGTTTTTATACTTCATATGCCAGCCTTTGAACACACTAAACCTAGAAGGAAATAAGTCGTTGAAAATATCTTTCGGGTGCTCAAATTATTAACGCTAGAAAACTTCATGAAAATAACGTACTACAAATTTGTATGTCTTAAAAAGATCTGTAGAAAAGTGTATGTCTATTTACTTAAAACAATCCATAGTAAACATTTTCATATATTTGCGACGCTATTTTTACTAATATAATATTTATTTTTAATCAATTCAATATTTTAGTAATCTTGGGGATTTAACGTAGATCGGGTATCTAAATCGCTTGGACAATTATGACGTCATATTAATACATTGCACCTGTGTGAAACCAGAACAGAGCGCCAGTAAATTATAGCTGACAATTTATTTCATACTCAGATTACATTGCTATAACTTATGTCTTATGATTAATTGTAAATACCAAATATATTACATTAGGTATGTCTTCAATTCGTAGTGAAATACTCAATCGGTATACATATTTTTATTTTGCTCATCTTCTACAATACAGCGCGAATGGTTAGTTAGCACCAATATTGGTTTAGGCTAATTATTAGTCGATTCTCGTTCTAAATCAATTAAAAAAATAGGTGCATAATATTTGACCTAATTATCTCGAGAAACACAAAACTGATATACATTCAACATCAGATGATTTACGCAAAAACGGACAGTTCCGCCCGCCTCCCAACCTCGATCCGTGCCCCGTTTCCCTTCTATTGAACATGCGGCGTTCCGATGATAAGCAGTTACGCAATGATTAACCTTGAAAGTGCCCCTTTAATGTTGTTCATTGAACCTAGATGTGATTTTCTTTACGTTTAAATGTATCCTCCCCATACTTTTGAAATTCCTATGACACTTATCTTAATACTTAAGTTAAGTTTTCTTGGTTGTTTATTAGTACTTGTTTTGATATGATTATTTTATATGTTAAATGTGACCACGGAGTACCAAGGGATTGAAGGGTGTTAAACTTTTTTTTTTTCGAATTGTCTACGCTATTGACCCAGCAAGGTCTTAACAGCTTCACCGGACTACTAAGGCGAGCGCTTAAGGCACTCAGCCGATTTCATTATGGCAACCAGCTCAAGGATGCACGGCACACCTCGGCTTGGCTGTTGCCTGTTGCATTCAAAATCGCGACCTATCTCAGCTAACCTAGCTAATTATTTATATGTGTATGAGTTGTTGAAACGTATATGTGTACCAAGCATACACGCCTCAACAACTCCTCCATATATTTATTATCGGAAAATTGAGAGTTTTTCAGTTCGATAAGGGAAAAAAGTAAACCCTTCCACTTTCATGCGTAAGCGCGTAGCGTGCACGTGTGTGGGGCTGATGGTGTAGTGTTGTAGCAGTGATGTATATTTGTGTGTCACCGTATCGCGCAAGCAACGCACTCAAGGGCTCCCTACCGAGGGATCGAACCTAGGCTTGAGCCGCTGCCGTGGGAGGCCTAATCGGGTGATTAAACTTTTAAGAGTTACCTGGTGTAAATAGATGAAATTCGATCACCGTCTATCGAACAGAATTTTGATTACACACTATTCCAATCTATGTATAAGTTTGGGATTGGTTTGCATGTTAACGTATTTTCATTGAAGACGTTTAAAATTTAATGTTCTGTAATAGATTTAGGAAGGTAATATTTCGATAGAATATTATAGTTACGATCCTACGTGATTTTCATTTTATTCGTAGTTAAGTTTGTTACCACAGTGAAATCATAATGTTCTTTCGTGAATATAAATTGACATTTTGAAGCGAATTGACTTTTCTTTGTTTGAACGAGGTAATCTCTAAAGATACCTTCAGGAATATAAATTTTCTTTACATGTTTCATAGTGTATTTGTTATAAGCTAGATAATATCATAGGACGATCTTTAATAGTGAAACAATTACCATACAAAATTGTATTGGATGAAACAGTAAACAAAACGAGATTTAAGTAATATTCAGCTGAGCCATATTGCTCAACGGAGCGTATTAGGAGCGACGATATGTTGGTCACCCGACGGGAACCGAGTATAACCAACCGAGAATTATTATAACGCACGGTACAAGAGAGTAACCGGCTCCTTAAGCAACGTGCGTGCTTCATAGGATACTAGCACCTGCCCGTGACTTCGTTCATATATATTATATGACACTGAAAGAATTTTAAAATCAGGTAAAGTAGTTTCTGAGATTATACCCTACTACATCACAAGCTCACAACGTCACCAACTCACAAACTTTACCTCTTTATAATGCTTCTCTTTAATTGCGTTATTATTACTGAATATTTTTATAATTAAAAGCGAGTGAAGCTTCACCTCATGATTAGTTAAATAAGACAAGAGAAACAAAACGCGGAAATCTTCTCAAAACTCCAACAGGGGTTAATGCTACCCCGTCAGTATGCAAGAACAAAACGTTAAAATGCCTAGAACATTGATGGGTTTCACTCTTTTACCTGCACGCTCCGTGGAACAGTAATTTTGTAAATTGCCAGACTCATGTTTTTACGTACAGCTGGCACAGATAAAAGAACTCGCTGAACCGTGCTCGGCTTACGTTATTTATGCAAAAAGCGAACTACGTAACTTACTTTACGATTTCGAGGTTCGTTAGAATGGTAACATATTCGATATAATTCATATATATCATAATACCTTTTAAAATTGTATTTAGTTATATGTTGCGTAATAGAATAATTTATGAGGCAGATTAAATATATATTTAGCTATATGGATACATTGATGGAAAACACTAAAACTTTTAAATGTTAAAGAAAGTATTATTCATTTTACTATTGATAAGTAAAAAAATAATTATTTCTACTCTTTCTCGATACATAAATATGCATTTAATGAATTTTGAATTCATAATAAAGTTAGGGTCTATACAATTTATAGAAGAAAATACAGAAAATAAAGACGTTCTTACTGTCCAGAAGCCAATTGTCAACTGTTTGCAGATATGTGCACGTGATAGCAAAATCAACATTAAAAAAGGAGAATTTATGACTAAGGATGTAATTGAAATGGTATTTGTAAATCGGGATTAATCAACCAATAAAGTACGATGTATGAAGTACAAAGTATGATATAATGACAAAAAAAAAAAACAAAAATAATTTCAAATAAAAGTTTCCGTGAAACACTCAACAAAACCTTTTTCACGTGAACAAAATCGCGGATATTAGCTAGCATTTAAAATGTATTGGAAAAAAATGTATGATACACATTTTTTATATTGAAAGAAACTCTTCGGCTTCGGCAGTTTCGGCGGATGTGTTAATGAAAAAAATTAAAATATTTTTTCCGTTTTAACATCATGACCATGTAATAAAAATGAAACTTGCATACTCATTTTTTACATGGAATTTTCTTTACACATTTTTTTCACTTTTAGTACTATTTTTATAGAACCCTTTTTCTGGCAACTATAAACAAAAATAAAAATTTGCGAAATAAGTATAAGTAATAATAAGTATTGAATTAATGATTTGTTTATGTACATGATAATATTTAAAACTCCTTGTCTTTCTAGTTCGAACAATAAAAAAAGCGAAATCTTAACATGAACGTCACCTATTTCGTGCATCAAAAAACTATAAAACGGACTCTGTTATATCGATATCAATTAACAATCCCCGACAATATTCGTCTATATAGTTACCGGTTTCCTGTCCTTTGTGATTCCCTCGGGCTCGTAATTCTATTCACATGCTCGCTTTCCTTTCAATCATTTGAATTGCGTGGACGAAACGTACGGACGGCTCTTTGATTCTAAACGGGCAGGGATTTCTTTGTACGTAAGGATTATTTTATTTAATGAATTGCCAAGTTGATCCAGCTTTGATTACCATGGAGGGGATCTTTTGCTTATAAACGGGGACGAATTCATAAATCTATAAGAAACCTCCCTTTCAAATAAAATCGATATTTTTGTTAAGAATATCGTGGTCTTTGCTATTATGTTGATGTCAATTTATTTCTGAACTAAAAATATTTTAGGCGCGTTGTGCGGTATTTTTTTGGCAGTGGATAAACTCATAGCTTCCCGTTAGTGACATGCTAGTAAGCGTGGCCGACCGTATTGTGCTTGCCTCAGACAAGCGACGCGTAGTATAAGGATCTGTGTAAATCTAATATTTATATTTTGTATAGAGATTCTGCATCCCATCAAATGTTTGATTTATTAATAAAATGTATGTATTCCGAACGCCATTACATAGATGTTAAAACTAGAACAACGTTAATAATTTTAATATACCAATTACGAAATATAAATAGTTCACACTTATGTTTTGAAGATTCAAAAGAGAACATAGTTATGTCATTGTTTTGAGTTTTCATTTCTATCAACAGTCCTTATGACTGCCTCGCCTATTTATTTTATACCGATTGTCTTGGTTGAACCTATGAGGATGTTGACCCCTTACTATAGAATAATTGGTAGAACTAATTGCACTAATATTTGTCTAATATGGAGTAAATGAGACGGATACACAGAAACATTTGTCATTCGATCACTAAAAAGTTCAATTGCTTACCTGAGAATAAGTTAAAATGATATAAATGAAACGTATCTTTATGTTAGATTCGATTATAATTCGAAACAAATGAAATTAGTTGTATTTAGTCCATGAATTGTCATTGTCCTATAACAGAGAAACTGCTGTGTCGCATATGCCTGAGTAACTATGTTAATAGTTTGTGCAGTTGTCTCTTCCGTTACCCACTGTTGAGTACGGTACAGTGTTCCTAGTAATCATAAAATATCCACTTTTATACAGATTTACTAGTTTTTGTCCGCGGCTTCAATCGCTTTAATAAAGATCTGACCTATCTCTCGGAAATTGTTTTTTTTTGGATTAAAAATGAAGCTTTTCTGTGCCCTTGCAATGTGTATGCACATATTTTATGATATTTTGTTGAATACTTAAGGTATGGAAACGTAACAAACAGATAAACTAACAAACGCATTCCCACTTACTTATAATATTACATAGTTGGATCCTGTTAGATACATAAACGTTTGACCAAAATCTCCCATGATGTGATATAGGAATGTTGCCTAAAATTATTACATGCTGACTGACTTACGATTGTAGCTGCTGGACGACAATACATCGAGATATAAAAAATAGGATAGAAAGTGGTAGGACAGTATATGAAACAAGTTCATGGTAAGGTTTGGTACTATTAAGCTAACAACATTTAGCAATAAAATGTCGTTTTTTCCAGCCTGTTGGTATCTACCGTGGGAAGTACGAGTGGGCTAATGAGAACAGTCCGGTCGGTGGTGACTGCTCTTTATGGGTGCGCGGTGCGACGCTGCAACTCGACGACGGGCAATGGCAGTGCCAAGTAACAGCTAGCAACTATGATGTACAGGTAATCTATTATTAAGCTTCAATCTCAATCTATTATTATCTTACTTTTAAATGAAAGGTAACTTGAAAAAAGATATGTAAAATTGGCTTTTAAATGGATCTGGATCTTTCATGGCAGACTTCCAAGTTAAATCTCCATTTAACACTACAAAAAGTATTTTTTTCTCTGTTTGTTAACTATTTATTTTTTCTTTGTGTTTAATAACTATTAACGAGGTTTAGTGTTTTTGAAAATTAATTCATAGTGGTACATTCTTTGTTAAAAAAAACCAATAATGTGAAATATTAAAAAAACGAATGAATTATAATCGAACCATTGAACTAACTCTATTTATAGTAAGTGATTTATCACCATAAGATAATTTCACCACAAAATTTTCTTTTATTGGACTCTCAGACACTTAGCCTGTAAGAGACCCACGGTAGGGTCATAAACTTCTTCCAGAAAGAAAGTATTGGCATAATCACTACGCGAGCCCAGGAAGTGTTGGCTATTTAAAACTCCGAAATATCCATAGTTTTATATTTTTACACTTATAGTGCTATTACAAGAATGTTGCACAGGTTCAGGATCCTCACAATGTTTTCCTCCACCTTCAGCCGACAGACAGTGTTACCAATGGAAATTAATAAAATGTTTACGACTTTTGAAAACGTCATTAATACACGCCGGGGTTCCGACCTACAGACATAGAATTAACATTCAATCGGTGAAATTACTCGGTCGCCACGATTTTTTCTATCCATAGCTAGTAACCAAAATTGAGGTTTTTTTATTATTAATATTTCTGTGTGTACTGATATTACAGGACGCATTGTCGAGCCCTCCAGCGGCACTAGCAGTACGAGTTCCTCCACAATCGCCCAGGATATTGTTCAATGGCTCTCACATTATGCCTGGACAGAATATCACAGTGCCAGCTGGTTCACGAGCAACGGTTGTGTGTGAAGCTAGATATGGTAACCCACCGGCTTATATTGAATGGTATTTAGGTAAGTGAGACAGAAAGTTATATAATCTACACTAATTATATAAAGGGTTAGATTGTTTCTTTGGATGGTTGCACGCGCTAATCTTAGAAACTACTTTGAAACACTCAGTGTTAGATAGCTCATTTATCAAGGAAGGCTATATATATATATATATCATCACGTTAAGGACCACTAATAGGAGAGGAAAATCAAAAAAAATGTTTCAAAACGTTTATTTTTTCTTTTGAAAGCTTTCTCTGCGTGTTTCTACTATCCCAAAATAATTATTCCACGCGGACGAAGCCTAGAGGACAGCTAGTTTCCTAATAGAAGTAGGCTTTAACATCTTTCTGGTATAAATATTTGGTATTCTTTAAATATGAAAACTAAATAATTGAATAATACCGTTTTTTATGTAATTTCTTGAAGTATGAATGGATGTGAATGTTTGCCGTAGCAATAAGATAAATATAATGTAAGGAAATAACAAAATATAATGTAAGGAAAACCGAAAGGTTTACAGTGATTCTAAAAGGATAGAATATTTTACCCTGATTTCCTTTCTATCCATTTACTTCGGCCATTTCCTGAACAGCTTTCAAAGATGTACTCTTTGCGATGAATCACTTTTATTATTGATAATCTATAAATATCCTATTACCTAGAAAAATGTGTAGAGCTTACAAGAGATTAGCTGTCGAAGTATTAGTGATCAGAGCCAAAGGTCATATCCATGAAAAAAAATCAGAACTATATCGAAATTTGTTGGAAAAGTTGAGTCAGTTATGTATATAATGAATGTAAAATAATGGTAAATAATCTATTTGTTTTTGCTGTTATCTATTAAAAAAAGCACATCGTCGAATATGTGTAAGCCTATTACTTCAAAACAAAAAAAAAAAAATATCCCATATTTGACTAATTATTTATTTGTTCTGGTTTTAATGATCAGAACAAGGCCTGTACGAAAAAAATGTTTATTGGGAAAAAGTGAACAGAATTGGGTAAAAAATCTCCATATCAAAATGTTAGTGAGACAGACTTAATAGATTGACGTTCATTTGTTCATAATATTTTAATACATAGGTGGTTTTGTAAAGGATACATTTGATATCATTTTATGCCTTAGTACACTCATGCGATTTAAGAGTGGCATAGTTAATAAATTAAAAAACAAACGCCCTTAAAAACGTATATTTATTTGTTGGTTTGTTGTTATAGGGTTAAAATAAATTATTTGCAGAAAAAGAACGTCTAACAGCATGGAGCCAGACCAACGCGTCAGAGGTGGAAAGACCTCGCGTGTGGGCTGCGAGATCGGTGCTAGAACTGGGTGCTACTAGATCTGCACACGGGAGGCAATTGGCTTGTCGAGCACATCACCCCTCGTACCCTTCACCTTACTATAGAGATTCTTATACTATGCTTGACGTTACATGTAAGTATTTTTTTTATTTAAGGTGCTCAACACAGTTTTCAATGATCAAAAATTGACGTGAGTTCTGCTCAATGTTAACACAACGTGTATTAAATAAGAAAAAATGTTTTATAGCATTAAAAGTAATAAAGTTCAATAATGTCTTTTTAGTTGATGTCAAATACAGACAAAATAGTGTATCATATTTAAAAAATAAACTATACTTTGGATTCATTATCGGTTACTTGTAGCTAGTATCTTGATATAACCAAGGTGGTAGTAAGAATGAAGTTAATCGGTATTTAATTGATGTCATCATTAACATTCATCATTTTCAAATTTATTTATCATTCTATAAAATTACAATTTCACATTAAACTGCATAGTCCATTTCATGTTTAATCACTGGGGTTCATGGTCTATTTGTGACCAAACTCCAATTACGAATAAAGAAAAAAAATTGCACCTATAACTAATCAAAATGGGTGATCGTCTTATTTAAATAAAGATGTCTATTTACGAGCAACATTATGCAATCCTACATTCTATTATGAAGATTCCATATATTTTATCTTGAACCGAAAACAAAATCTAGACTTCATCACTTTATAATACTGTTTTTTGTTACTGACATGTTAGTAAAATTGCTTCCGAGTTGAATAAATAACCAATATTCTAGATTCAATAGATACAATCTTTTATCTGTTCTATAATGACAATATAGTTCCTTTGAGGCTCTACCACGTGAATACTTGAACCTATTGACGCGGGATTACGTATCTAGGTTGCTTGTTTTTGGATATCATCGACATTTTACCATGAGTATTTTATATGTACGCATTATTTAACTTTACGCTATCGAACACGGTAATAAAATAATCGATTAATTCTAACTAACAATTCTTCTAATTTGTATTACGATTTTACTTGCAGTCGCTCCAGTAGTATCAATAGTTGGTGGAGATGTAAGCGCTATGGCCAGTCTCGAGGAAGGGTCTAGTGCCTTAACATTAGAATGTAAAGCACAAGGCAACCCGTCTCCTTATGTATGGTGGACTAAAAATGGACAAGTTTTCGCAACTAACGGTCCTAAGCTTATTCTCGCCCCAGTTTCCAGAAACCACTCGGGTAACATTTGTTTTACATAATATAAGGTTACTTCCATCTCCACATAGAATTTGGTATAATGTTACAGACACTAAAAACAAAAATGATCAGTAAGAACAAGGAAGTTTAATTACAATAATAAAGATACTATAAGATGTTGTAATACTATGTCCAAATAAATAATATAAAATTGAAGTGTAGCAGACAATCGTATAATGTCAAAGTAACAGCATTTTACCAAATGCATATGAAAGTACAATATAACGTATTTACAACAAAAATATTTCCAAATCTTTACACCGACTTTGACGGGATTTTCATTCGAAATTACTTGTGTTATAAGGAATAGTTTCGACGAGATTTATATTATTTTTTAAATTGAGTTCCGGGCAAATATAATCCTCTATAAAGATACAAACCTAGACGACGTTGGGGAAACTGTTACTGTTTGATAAAACACATTTGGATTTAAATACGCAACTTCAGATGAATTTATACCTGCTAAAAAGAAATTTTCTAGTAAACATTTGATTAGCCTCCACCCTTAAATTCACAATCCGTCGCCAAGCGCCTATCGATCAATTTGGCACTTGCAATGAGATGGCCTTTGATGATATGAATGATGATGAATGATATTTTTCTAGGTTAATATATTCTTGTAGTATATCAGTACTTAACATAAGTTATCACTGTTATCAAACGATTACTTAGAAGGTGGCTCCTTTTAGAATTGTTATATTAATTCTTACTTATATATTTAATCATATATTTACTTATTAGTACGGATCTAGCTAAAAATTATCGTTGTGGTGATTTACTGTATAGCACGTGCTAAGCTAGAGTCTCATTAGGTCTTAAATGCGATAGCCATTTGAGCAATATTCTAATATTATAATTTTATGTAGTACCTTAGTCCAATTGCACTTATAACTGTGTGATTTTGTCCATATTTTACACTTAATAAACGTTCTTTCTTTCTATTATTTCAGGTATATATGGATGCCAAGCTAGAAATTCTATTGGTACATCAGATTCGGTCAAAATCGAAGTCGATATTAAATGTGCGTATTTTAGGCTTAAACAATATTTTAAATTTATTAACATGAAAAAGATTCATGCACGTTGGCATGAACCAACGGATTTTTGTTTACGGTTGACGATGTTCGCTGAAGCTATTACTGGTTTCAACATGAATGGGTCATCTCGTCCGGGGTACTACCACCTGACCCACAATAAAAGCAACGTGAAGTAATAGTGCTTGCACTGTTGCGTTTCGTTAGATCAGTGAGAGTGCCGGAAGACCACCTCCCCTACCCTTCCTCCCTCTTTCCCCCCTACCCTCTTCCCTATTTCCCCCCTCCCCCAGACACAGGCTAGCAACGCACTTGCGACTCTCCTAGTGTTGTAAGTGTGTATGGACGGTGATAGTCACTTGACATCAGGTGACCCATTTATTTGTTTGCCTCCTACGATAAAAAAAAGGAAAAAGATTGTCAGGAAATCTGAACCTGAGAAATGTTCCTGTAATACTACCGTATGTGAGAAATATAGAACTGTGGATTTCTTGGAGTTTGATACTATCAATACGTAACTGGTTGGGATGGTGATTATACCTATACTTTTCGTCATGCCTATAGCCCAGCATTGGATCACTTACAGGCTGATGTGATGTGGTGATAAATGTTAAAAATAAATATGTTTGTTTTTGTGTTAATATTACAGATCCTCCAAGAGTGACGTGGGTTGGACCTGACACGGTGGTGGAAGCGAATTTGTTTTCTCAAGTGACTTTAGAGTGCAAGGCTGAAGGCAACCCATCTCCTTCTTACCAGTGGTATCACAAGTAAGCTTATCTTTTAGTTATTTCAATTTTTTTGTTCTAAAATCCTCTGACTTACCAAATTCAGATTTACATTTGAAATTAGTGTTTTATATAATTGAATTAACAGAGCGTAAATTTATGCTATAATAATCAAGATCACTAGAGGCTACAGCTGTTTGTAATAATTATATTCAAACAAGAATGCAGTCATTCTCAATGTATGTCAATGATGATTACATAAAAATCTCTTTTATTCTTTTTCATTTGATGTCTTGTTCTGTGAGCTTAAAAACATCCTGCGGTTTGGCGATGGATCTAACTGTATCATATAGACGTCTTTATTGCCGCTGGAAGAGAATACGGTGCATATGACTGTATAAAAGATAGAAAAATAATTAGAATTACAACTACAGAGTTGTAATATACTACATCAAATTAGTATTTATATTAAATCCAATTCGAGAAGAAATGGAAATAGAAAAATAAAAAGAAATAGTATGGCACATAAAACTCAATATTGGTGTAAACCGCAGATGAATGTCCATTTCTTTTGCCATACTGCCAAAAAGTTAGAAATCAATAACATTCTAGACTATTATAGAAATGTTCTCGACGCATCTATCTGAACATGATATTTGGTTGTAAAATTTATGTCTATTTATTTTTACAGTCCTTCTCCTTCAGCGCGAATCAACAATCTACAGCAAGAAGGGTATCCGGTATCTTCTACTCCACAGCTGCAGTTATACAATGTTACGTATACACAACACGGAAGATACACTTGCGTTGCTACCAATCAAATCGGACTTGAGGATAGGTAAGTCTATGTTGCTATTAACATCTCTTTTTATGGCTTGTGGACAGGAAAAGGTTTTAAAAGAAGTTCGGTGAAGCTGTTAAGACCTTGCTGGGTCAATAGCGTAGTCATTTCGAAAAAAAAAGTTTTAAAAGAAAGAAAGAGCACTTATTTATTATTATTATTATACAAACCAAAACGAGTTACCAATATATATAATGGCAATAAAATTAAATAATTTAAAGGAGATTTTTCAGAGCTATTTGTGCCTTCTTTAACGTACCTTATTTTACTGTAGCTCATAGCTGTTTGAGAGAATTCATTAGTTTTAATAATCGATAAGAAAGGAACAGTAAAAGAGTAAGCGGAACATGAGTAACATGATGAATGGTATTAAGATTTTAAACTTTGTTTTAAAGTAATAATGCCGAGACACTAGTTGTGGCATGTTAAAGCATGAATTTTCAATTGAAGAAAATTATACTTAAACCATGGCTACTCACTTTACAATATTTACCGAACATGAATATTGTAGGCATTGTCCTAATCTTTTAAAATTATTCATCTCACCTGTCCTTGCGATACCACATTTAAAGTGCAAATTTCTGGACATCTATTTCAAGAATGCACCAGATTTGATTTGAAGAAATCAGGGAACCTAATACTTTGTAAAAACCTTTGTATATGCCTCTTAAAGTTTTTGGACCTGACACTTTGAAATTGCCATCGTGACATTTTAATATAACATTTGTACAACGCGTCAAGGGAAAGAGAAGTGACTTGTATCAGATTGCGATCATCTCTTTTTCGCTTTATGTTGCTAATTTCAAATATCTTTGTGCGAAACCGACAAAATTCCCCAGTCCAGTCAAGTCTTCATGTAAATTTAGCATGCCACTTAACACTGTATGAGGTAGTGGGTAATAAATGCTATAAAGTAATATATCTATGCTATATACTTTGTCTTTCAATGTAAGTTTCAATTATTTTTAGGAATCACCAGTAGGAACCCGTGATTCTGAATGTGTTGGTCTTGTTGTTCGGAGTCATCGATAGGAGCCTGTGACTTTGTATATGTTAGGCTTGTTGTTTTGAGTCATCAGTAGGAGCCTGTGCCTTTGAATATGTTGGTCTTGTTTTCAGGAGTCACCAGTCGGAGCCCGTGACTCTGAACGTGTTAGGCCCACCGGTGGGCGCGGAGACAGGCACGGCGCATGCGTGGAGCGGCGCGGAGGGGCGGTTGCACGCAACGGTGTGCGCGGACCCTCCGCCGCGGACAGCCGCTTGGATGTGGGGCAGCTTGAGGCTTCAAGTACCTTCTCAGATCGGTTAGACTTATACGATATTTTGTAAATTTACCCTATTCACATCTACTACTAAGTTATAGTGAGGTTAATAAAAAATTGAGCCGCCACGGGACGCCTGGTAGATGTGAAACATCGAAATTCTTCGAATCGAACGAATCTCAAATTCTCGCATCCTCAAATTACGCTATAGCGTACCTATAGGTATGCGAGCTCAGTACGGCAAAAGAAATTGCACACCGTCACCACGTCTCACACACTTGCCACGCCAACAATCAGGTTTATTGATGTTTAATGATGTTTCACATCAAAGAAACCGTTGAACCTAAGAACTTAGTATTATTATATTCAGAATAAATTACCAATCAATGAGTAATGAGCATTGGGGTTTTGTTGTTAAATCTAACGCTATTAATACACCTAAAACATGAAATAATAATCACTGTTTATAGTATTTAAATTGTGTTGCAGTTTTTCTGATATACATACATATAATATAGTAAAGATCAGCTGACCCGCTCAACTTCGTTTGCGTGAAATTGGTTACTTACCCGTTCTAACTGTATTTCCATACTCGAAAAATCTTAAAAACCCTTTAACCCGATTATAGCGACTCCTACCGTTTTTAATTGTGATACCAGATATTTCAAGGACTCAGTCAAACGCATACCTAGTAGCTTTATTGAATTACTCATGCATTTGTGGAAGAAATTTCGATGAGTCGGACGTACCGCCATCTGTTATTCATCAACATCAATAATTTCGTTTTGTTTGAAATACAAACGACCCTTGAATGTTAGGATATTGTTTATACAAAAATCGCGAATAAAAAGTGGGAGGACGGCATTAGAAAGGTGGAATTTTGAGGCTATAGGTATTTTTTGATAGAAAATAATAAAAATTAACAAAAAAATTTGAAAAGAAAATCTGAATAGGAATACTCAAATCACTTAGAAAGAAATACTTTACGAACTATTCTCATACTTACCAAATATACATTTAAAATTTCAAAAAAATCAGTCCAGCCATTTCGGAGGATATTAAACACTAATACCGTGACAAGATTTTTACTTATTAGATTTAACATCCAGACAAAGCTGGCATTTATTCTTACCATACAGAAGTCAGTTATACATAATTAATGTATGATTTGTCGTCTAATTACTTTTAGTGCACCAGGAAGCTTGTCGAAAGACTGAATTATTTTAATCAGCTTGAGGTAGTTTATAAGAACATTTTTTCAAAGACAAGACAAAGAGTTTACGTATATTCTCTAGTAGTATTTTATTACTTTACTATATTCAATAATCAGCTACATCATGAATTTAGCATGGTACAGTTGCAGAAAACATTAACTATACTAATATTATAGAGGTAAAGTTTGTAACGTGATGTTGTGATGTTGTAGGGGGTAATATCAGGAACTACTGTTTCGATTTGAATAATTATTTCAGTGTTATATAACTCATTCATCGAGAATGATTATAGGCTATATATCATCAGGCTAAGACCAATAGGAGCGGAACACAGATGAAATCGGGATGTTTTTCCTTTTGAGAACGTGTTAGCGTTCGTGTATCTAAACCACGCGAACGAAGTCGCGGGCAGAGGCTACTTAAATATATTTGCCATATTCATTCAATTCAAATTGAATATACATAATAACAGATTGGCAAATAAACGCATGGAATTTAAAAAAACACACGTATTGATTTAAAAATAAAATTACGAATTACACAAGATCAGATGAAATTCATCTCCGTGCGTGTATTTTGAGACGCGTGCGACAAATCTATTGAATATATCTACGAGTATGTACGAATTGATATCGTAAAATCTGATGGCCAAGAGCGAAAATAGAACATGTTTCCACTTCCAAGGATAATTATCATTTATAATGTATGAAAATATGTTATATTTATGACACTTATAAATACATATACGATATTATTTTTGTTAATAATGTAAGTTCTCATTTTACCGCATTGATATGTAAAGATAATAATCAATAGGAAATGTTATTAACTAGCAGTAATTAAATGGTTCTAATTTATACTACAGTATCTTCTCATATTAAAGTAATTAAACAATTGGTTAAAATATCTATGTTATAGATATTAAGTATTTATTCATCAAACACTGAATGTTAATTTTAATGTTTGAAGTCAGTTTGTTTGTAGGTGGTAGAGCCCGGCTGAAGCTATTTTTGGTTTCAGCATGAATGGGTCGGCTCCTCCGGGGTAGTACCACCCCTCTCACAGATAACCGACGTGAAATAACAGTGCTTGCATTGTTGTGTTTCGTTCGGCCAGTGAGAGAGCCGAAGGCCCACGTCCCTTCCTCTTTCCTGCTTTCCCTTTCCTTCCACTCCTCCTTCTTTTTATTTATATCAAAGGAGGCAAACGAACTGGTGGGTCACGTGATGTTAAGTGATTACCACCGTCCATAGACTCAATACACAAATATACAATAATAACCAAATAGAGGTATTAATGAATCAAGATTTACTCACGTTTATTTATTGGATCCAGGTCGGTACCGATCAGTTGAACCATCGATGGATAATGGTTGCTACCGGTACACGTTGCTGATCTCTAATACGGCGGTGTCTGACGCCCGTGTTTACGTTCTCCACGTAGAGAATGAAAGAGGTTTCTCCTCCCACGCGGTTTCTTTAACCGTACATGGTAAGTGTTTTTGTTTTGCATATTCTAAGTATATCTACGTATTTTCCTTGCTTCTTTAATATTGTTTTGTTGTAATAAAAACGAATGACGGAAGTTCCTTCCGCTTTTTCTTTGATTCCAAATCTAATTCTGTAATTAAAATATATATATATATATATTAGTATATTTCCGTCACGTAAGAAAATAACGTTATGCTTCATCCATGCAGCTCTCCTATGCCTGTGTTATATGTAACTATTTTTCAATGCAATCAACGAAAGTGTTAAATCGAAACAAAAATTTCATCTAATATCTTAGTAATATTATTCACTTGTTAAAAATCTCAACATAAGGTAGAAGGTAACAGCGAAGGTAGAAGCAAAGGTAACAGTTCAATATCATTTTCTTCTCTGTACCCTAATTTTCTACCTCTGATTTTCTTTATTTTTTAATTTAGTAGCTGTAGACTAGCTTTAGTGCTATATATTATTTTCTATAGTATCGATAATTCCACGCCTTTATATATAAGTGCCTATTCGATATACTTTACCCTCCTTACTTCTACAATTAACAATATTTTTACAATACTCAATACAGATAACTAACCAAAAGAAGTTTGTACTTACTATGGTCGAATTTTGACCACTAGTTAAATGTTAAACAGTAAATTATAAATTTAAGAATGCTAAGTAAAACATAATTTTAAAATTTACGTTATTGTACCTATTTATAAGTACAGTAAAAACAACCAAAATGATTGCCAAATAATGTATTTATACTGTCTGATTCGAATACGCTACAAAACAAAAGAATAATTGTAAGATGTGACGTTTACGTTTTGTGTCAGGAAGTTGGAAGCCGTCCAATACGATATAAAAACACTACCACTGGATCCCGAAACATGACAACCCTAAGACTGTCAAAAATGATGAATATTTAGATATTGTGATCGCGATTCAGTACAACATATACCAATGGTTTAACGTATAATATTTAATTATACCAACAAGGTCTATATAAATAAAAAATGACGTACTAATCGACTTGTAACTTCAGAACTGCTAAACGTATTTGAGTAATCCGTTTTTATTTTGTTTTTTGATTGTTATTAGAAGATTTTTATAACAAATGGATTAAAAAAAATCCATATAAAAAAGTTGGTGAGCGAATGGGAAGGCAATAGGAAAATCTTCAACATTACTGACAAAGTGACAGATTATACACTACTATACTCGTACCGAATAGGAAAGATTCTGTTCATTTTCTTTGTTAGTACACCGGTGTTTCGTAAAGCCAGTACAAGTTAGTAATATATATCTAATTATGGTACTAAAACAGTTATAGCAAATTTTAATATCAATAGTTACTTTAGACATGCTTTATTGTTGACATACATAGTTCCTTAAGTAACCTAAATACCATGAGTTGAATGTGTCTTAGCCTAATGTTTGATGTCCGCTTTTACATTATACAATTTTTAACCTAAAATCTTAATTTTAGAAAAATCCCACTTAATAAACTAAGTTCCATGAGTTGAACCTTATGGTTTGAATTTGCCTTGGACTAATGTTTGATGTTCGCTTTTACATTATACAATTTTTAACCTTAAATCTTAATTTTAGAAAAATCCCACTTAATAAACTAAGTTCCATGAGTTGAACCTTATGGTTTGAATGTGCCTTGGACTAATGTTTGATGTCCGCTTTTACATTATACAATTTTAACCTAAAATCTTAATTTTACAAAAATCCCATTTAATAAACTAAGTTCCATGAGTTGAACCTTATGGTTTGAATATATCTTGGCTTAATGTTTGATGTCCGCTTTTACATTATACAATTTTTAACCTAAAATCTTAATTTTAGAAAAATCCCACTTAGATATAGAACTCATTAAGCGTGCATGTTAACTCAAGCACTTTTGCATCACCACTCCAATAAAACATACATTAATGAGATTTATAATTAATAAGTAACGATTTATTTTTGCATGTATATAAAATAGTAACAAACGTTTTGTTCACACAGATAATTTTTCGATAACAGAGACAGCACATGTGGCGCCACTTATAGCCGCCGCTCTCGTTATAGCGGCACTGTTGGTGATTGTACTCTGCCTTATTATCCGTTGCAGGAGACGTAGAGGTATGCAATTTTACTTATATCTCATCAACTTACCCCACTCAAATAACCCTTAATATTATGTTTTCTTCTGACAGTTTAACTCTATCATAACACATTATTCACACCTTTAATACATGGGTTATTCCACCAAATAAAATCATTTTTACGGGGCGACCCTCCCGGATTGTGTTCAAAATTTGTGATGTTATCTATAATAAAAAAAAATCCCTGAAAGTTTTAGCCATTAATATGCAACGGTTTCAGAGTGTTAATTTTTTTAAATTTTGAAAAAGATTTTTTTCAACTTTTTACCATTTTTTTAGTGAGGAAAACTTTTTTATAAAAATTAATTTAAAACTCTGTCTTGTGGAAAAAGTTCTCAGCTTTCGAATAAAAATAACCATTTTATCCTAAACTTATCAATAGTCCATTAAATATCCAATTAAAATGGAAAAATCGATTTTTCGAGAAATTTGTTATTTGTTTTTCTAAAAGCTGACAGTTTTTTCTACAAAATATTTTTTTTATGCGATGGGTATATTTTTTGTTTTGTTACAATTAAATTAAACGTGATGAAAAACTTTTATTTTTGAAGATTTTTCATATTATATTACATAGAGTTTTGATAAAAGTATATCCAATTTCATATTTTATCGGCAAAAAAAACATGGAATTAGTCACTTACGTGGTTCGTTGAACGGATTAAAACAATTTTGTTTTTAAACACAATTCGGGAGGGTCGCACCGTAAAAATGATTTTATTTTGGTAGAATGACCCACATATATAATTTCTAGCTTAATCTATTCTTATTATTTTGTCTTTCTCTACTCCTATATCCGTCCACCTTCATACTGGACACTTTTTTGGTGACATGACTTGCATCTTTGTAGGTTTTGTAGGTGGTAGAACCACGCTGAAGCTATTATTGGCACGAATAGGTCGGTTCGTCCAGGGTAGTACCACACTCTCACAGAAAACCGGCGTGAAGTAGTAGTGCTTGCATTGTTGCGTTTCGTTCGGTCAGTGAGAGCGCCGGAAGCCCACTTATCCTCACCTTAACCCTCTCCTCTTCTCTTCCTTCCCTAACACCGGCTGGCCAAGCACTTGCGACTCCACTGGTGTTGCAAGTCTCTATGGACAGTGGTGATCACTTAACATCAGGTGACCTACCTGTTCGTTTGCTTCCTACGATATAAAAAAAATCTCTCCTCTTGATAAGATCGTACTAGACTAACTTATTCTCTCTTAATTTCTTTGTCACTGGTGGTAACTTCATTATTGTTTTGATGCTGTTTTCTAATCTTATCTATTCTGTTACATTTTGTTTTGTTTATTAATCCTTTAAGCTACAATTATAATAATTAATTTACATCTTTAAACATACCGGAATCATTAAATACTTTAATATCCTAGTTAGAGTCTTAAGATATATATTATAGATATATTTTTTTATTTACAGAAAGCGTCGAATACAAGACTGACGATTTAGACAGGTGTGTATATAATAAAATATTAATAAATTTAATTATTTTTATATATAGTAGAATTTTTAAAAAGAATTACAAAATGTGTCGACACAATGTATGAAAGTAGTACAAAAAAATCCATCTCAGTTATAATAAATTATAAAAAAGTGTATCAATTAATTTCATAGGACTGAAAAAAATTGTACGTAAAAACTGTTTAAAAATGTTAATAAAAATAAATAACGGAAACGGAAACTATAGTAAATACATTAGATTAATGTATACGTATATATGTGAATGAAAATGAACTAATAAATTAATCAATTTTTGTTTTCGATAAACATGGTCCTTCTAAATTTAAAATTAGTCGAATCATAACTGGCCAGTATTCGAAAATTCAAAAATGTTGCGAGTCAGAATTTCACCTTTCCCATGAGAAATGTTAATTCTTTTTTCGAACTGACAATGCTAATGGCCTGGTAGAGCCTGTACAGCTTTACCGGGCTAAGTTTCAATTCAAAAATGGAATTTGTATTAATTGTTTCAACGGGTAGTGAGAAGACAGTGTTGCCGGCTGACGCGGTGTACAGTGGGACTATGTCACGGGCGAGTGCAGGGACTGGCGCGGGGGGGAGCGTGGCGGGGGTGAGCGCGGGAACGGTCGCGGCGCGGTACTCGCCGGGCGCGCTGCAGGTGCGACGCGCCGCCGTCGTACTACAGCCTCCAACCACCGTGTGATGTGTGCGATTGCCCACGAGGCACAGGTGTGGACTGCACTCTGCTTGCACGATCTATCCACTCTCCCTCTAATCGCTCCACGCTTATAATCCTTCACAGAATTACTACGAGTCGCATTACACATTCGTTAATTCAGTACGGAATGCCAGTCAGTCAGTTTTTGCGATTGTCTCGTAATTTGGATCTTTTTTTTTATATAATATTGACTGTTTTGTAATCGTTGAATGTTAAGTGGATGTACCCAGTAACGGCGATGTATTTTCTTCTTCGTAGCCAGATACAACAATAATGCAATCACGAGTACAAAATCATCATCCATCGCTATGTCTGAACTCAATGGTCACCATTTCTTAACTGAGTCATGTTATTCCGAACGGAAAAAAAACGTATGTGTGTGAAATGTGAACGGAATCCCGAATCGGTTTTTCGAATCGGAATCCCGAAACGGAATTCCGTATGTATATGGACCTTAAGACACTATTTCGATAATTAAACATCGATAGAATCAAAATAAGAAATACTCATGCTTTTTAACAATTTAATCGCATCTGCATGTCAACCTAATTACCCACACCATCCTACTTTAAACTGACGATATTCTTACCAATGTTGTAAATGCGAATGTGAGTTCGTTTGTTTGGTACGCCTTAATAGCTACTCAACTGATTACTACTAAATCTTGGATAGAGAAAATAATATAGGTTACTTTTAACTCAGAAAAACGGCACTAAAATCCTAAAGATTTGTAGAACTAGATAATTAGTAGATTTTAAGTGCTATGGACTACACAGTTTAATTTGTAATAGGCACATTTTTGATTCCTAAATTTGGGAAATATTGGATACGATAGAAATTAATCGAAAGTAAAGGTTGGCCTACACCCATCAAATGTTTCCAAACGATGCTATATCAATTAGCTTTAATAGCCCTAATTCGATATTAGTTATTACAACAATCCGAAGATAAACAATACTCTCCTTATCACGATAATAAAGTCTATTAGGTACTGAACTATAGAAATTAGAAATTAGAAACTATAACTATTAAATTAATACTACAAGCAAATACAGTAATAAAATGCATTATCTATCCGCATGATATAAACTACATACTAATTATTTCGAATGCACTTTAACAATATTCTACTAACAATGACGTAACACTATATCATTAAACTAAATAATATATATCTCCAATGCAATTTCTTTTATTAAAGTAATATATGATGTCCCTTTATGAGACGCAGAATAAATTTATAAACATGTCTAGCAAAAAATACTGCTGTAGATGGAATATAGTCATATTCTTTAAACTCATGTTCTTTATATTTGTCTGTGACTTTATAATAGTTAATTTCTTTCAAATCGTTCTTTAATGTAGAAATATGAAAAATAACATTTTGTTGTTTCTAGGCAACATTGTCAACATTGGAACGAGAAGCCAAAGATAGTGTCTATGCGATTTTAGATCCGCATATACAGTACGAAATAACGATAAATAAGCACGGGGAACCGCCTAAATATTTATCGCTCTCGAAACCTTTAACTCACCAAAGAACACACGCTTTTGACCCGCAAAATATAATTCGTAACGATGTTAATAATAATATTAATGAAGATCATTTTACTACGTTTAAAGATGGACAATTAAATGTAAGAAAATCATATAGAAATAAAATCCGAAATGATAATACTTACCAAAAAAACTATATTTCTAAAACGAATACAGATGTAGAGTATTCAAAGGATCCGAATTTTGGAATGATGAAAGGACATTTAAATAAAGATACTATTGATTTCTACGTACAAAATAATAGAAACAATGAAAACAGAAACTCAAAGAATCATAATTATCGAAATAGTTCTCGAAGGAGAAATAATACTCTTAAAGTAAATCGAGATGGATTTGACAGAGATATTAAACGAGCTTCTGAACGTGGTAAGTATAAAGATCTAACACAAAGTAATAAAACAGAAAAGGAAAGATCATTTGAAGAACCCGAAGAAATTCCAAACAATAAGGAGAATAAAGGAGAAACGCAAGAAGATTACGAACCAAGACCGGGGAAGGTAAAAGAAATCGCTTCTAGATTTAATAGGAACAGTATGCAGAATTTACAACCGAACAATTTCAAGAGAGAAAGACCGAAACCATTACAAAGTTACGGCTATCAGGCATATTTGGACCACATTTTTCCTGACGCCGTGGAGATATAATATACTATGACCCGGTCACATGTTGCTGTGGCTTAATTATTATATGTTGAATTAAAATTATGATAAAGTGTTTGGTATTAGGGGATCATGAGTCTGCCTGAATGTTTGATATAGGAAATGCGTGCACCATGATATAAACTGGAGTCGTAAAGTTAATTCAAAATTAAAATATGGCGCCATCTATGACATATCTACAACAGTCGATACTACAGTTTTCTGTCAACAAACTAATTTATAGCGCCATCTGTAGGAGACTTATGCAAATTACAATTAATAACAATAATCAATATTCACAATCATTTCATTTTCAATAAAAAATATTGAGGCCATTAATTGAAATATATATTATTACATCTCTCAAATTGGACACATAAATACCAACTTTCATGAATATCGTTTGAGCAGTTTTGAATTTCATCGTGTACTAACATTGGATTTTTATATATTTACTAGACTAGATAGCATTATTGTAATTATAACATTTGATATTATTGCACAAAAAAGTAAAAAAAAGGATTCCAACATCCTAAAAGAAAATACATGTTATATTAAAGAACATGTTTCAATCTTGTCATATAAATAAATAGGTTAAGTAAATAATGTATAGAATCAATAATATTTGGTAATTTTCGATTGTGGTAATTGGTAATAAACTTAAATAATAATCATGACAATTTAGATCTCTTTTTAGACTTAATTACAGATAAGACAGTTTGGATATTATACAAAGCTTGACTTATGTATGAAAAAAATGAAATAAGTACCTGATTTTGAAATTTAAGGTACTGCTTATATATTTACTGTCACAATAAGAGATCGAGTAATGAATTCTTCTTTAATCGAAATGAGAGTAAATGTTCTGAAAAAAAAGAAATTATTCCTATCTACGAGTTTGTATAGAATTAACTTGTCTTAAGACTTAAGTCAATCTATAGAATTATGTTTGTTTGCCCAATGTAGAATTACCATTAAATTACTCTAGAATATAGAAATTTGAAAATTAACTAGGTTAGGAAGAAAAACGAATGTATCTAAACTCAATCATTACAATAACGTATATATCTTATGCATTGAACTTTTTTATAAAAGTTAAACTGTAGAAGACCACCTCCCTTCCCCTTTTCCCCTTCCTTCCCCAATTTCCTCCAAACACAGAGTGGCAACGCACTTGCGACACCCCTGGTGCTGCTAGTGTCTATGGACGGCGGTGATCACATAACATCAGATGACCAGGCTGTTTCTTTGCGTTGTATGATATTTAAAAAACTTTTCTTATTAAACTTATATAATCTATGCCATAATCTTATTTACGCTGTCTCTCACTATTATTAAGATCACAATATATATTGCTTCTAAGCTCATGATATTACAGCACTTTCATAATAAAATTCCAAACAATGTAATTTAGAGTAGATTAAACTAAGTAAGTTTAGTTCCAAATGACTTTTTTTAAATGAAATTATTTGGACTGTATTAAGATTTTAATGGTTATGATTTTGATTTTTTTATTATAGAAAAAGGAAATGTGCCGCTATATACTGTTATATTTCTTTGTAAATATTAATTTAAGATGTGGAATTTATCTTTAATACAACTTTCTTGTATATGTAAGCGGATGCGATTATTAAATCAATTTTGACTAACTGTATGATGAATTAAAGATCTTAATTTTAACATAATCCAGGATCGCATAACATTACAAAAAGATTTAGAGGAATAACAATTTCTTGTTTTACATATAATTATTATATACAAAAATAAATTGAAATATAAGTGTTTATGTTAAACAATAATTATACTCAATAATGATTTTAGTTTCTCGAAGATTCTATTCAAGTAATGGCCAGTCGAAGTTCAGTATATTAGAAAAAAAAGTGTATGTGTACTTAGTTATTTATGTACACGGATTAGAAGTTATACTTCTTTGGTGTAACATGATAAAAATCTTTTATTCAAAAATTTTATCTTGCGCCTCATTCTACGTTTGTAGAAAAAACGACACTAATGATAGAAAAAAGGTATTTAATACATTGAAAGTTTTAATACTAAGAAATTCAAACTACAAATACAAAGAACTAAAATGGTGACTATAGCTAACTTCAGGGTGTCGGTCTTTCGTGACGGTGTGCGCGCGCATCCTAAAAATTTACTCTCATTATATTCCCCTAACGCGCCGTAAGAAGTATAACTTCAAAAAAGCATTAAAATTATTTTGACTTCCACATTAGTTTTACTATTCGTTACAGTTTATTTTCTATAAAGGTATCTATTACTAGTGTTTAAAATTGTTGAATGTTAACAGTATTAAATTGAAAAGAATAACTCACACTTGTTTACTTTCAAACCCTGTTCTTATTTATTGTAGCACAGCAAAGTGACTGCATCTGCTGCTTAAATTTAATTAACAGAAAGTGTGTACAAATGTCTACTAGCTTCTGCCCGCGACATCGTCCGCGTGGAATAGGGACGACGAGGGAACGGACCTAGACTTGAGCCGATGCCGAGGGGGGCCTAATCTGGGGTGCGGGAGCGAAATTTACCCCCAGACCACGGCGGCGTGATCTGTGGTAACGCGGGCGTGGGCGTGAACACGCTCTGTTTGAAGAGACAAACTGATACTGATCGTTTGCTGACGTCATTGAATCAGGAGATTCGGTAAAAATGTGTCGCGGTCGTCTTCTATACTGCGCAGCGTTGGATACGGGTTCATAGTTCGCAGCAGATACCACTAACAGGCTGGGACGATTCGCAGCTTTTTCAAAATAACACGTAAACGAAGTCGTGAGTCACTCACACGTAGTTATTTCGCTTTTTCGAAATAACTACGTGTGAGTGATTTTATATACGCCCAGACAGAAGGCATCTCCAGGTCCCTGTGGAGATCCTTATTCCGGACGTACCATGGGGCACCGGTGATTCTACGTAGGCTTTAACTCACGACTTCGTTTACGTGTTATTTTGAAAAACCTGCGAATCATCCCAATCCGTCAGTGTTATCCGCCGCAAACTATGAACCCGTATCTAACGCTGCGCGTTATAAAAGACGTCCGCGATGCATTTTCACCGACCCTCCTGATTTAATCACGTCAGCGAACGATCAGTACCAGCCTATCCCTCGAAACAGAGCGTGCTCACGCCCACGCCCGCGTAACCACAGATCACTCCGCCGTGGTCTGGGGGTTAATTTCGCTCCCGCACACCCGATTAGGCCTCCCACGGCAGGGGCTCAAGCCTAGGTTCGACCCCTCTGTAGGAAGCTCTTGAGTGCGTTGCTTGCGCGATACGGTGACACACAAATATACATCACTGCTACAACACTACGCGATCACCCCCACACACGTGCACGCCTACACGCTTACACATGAAAGTGGAAGGGTTTACTTCTTTCCCTCATCGAACTGAAAAACTCTCAATTTTCCGACAATAAATATATGGAGGAGTTGTTGAGGCGTGTATGCTTGGTACACATAAACGTTTCAACAACTCATACATATATGAATAGTTAGCTAAGATAGGTCGTGATTTTGCATGCAACAGGCAACAGCCAAGCCGAGGTGTGCCGTGCACCCTTGAGCTGGTTGCCAAAATAAAATCGGCTGAGTGCCTTAAGCGCTCGCCTTAGTAGTCCGGTGAAGCTGTTAAGACCTTGATGGGTCAATAGCGTAGACATTTTGAAAAAAAATAATATTCGTTTACGTAGAAGGTGAAAATATTTTTAAATAATACGTACGTTAACCCCGATTTTGAAACATTATTAATTGGTATTCCGTTCCTATTACCCTTAGCGTGATGATAATATATAGCCTTCCTCGGTAAATGAGCTATCTAACATTGAAATAATTTTTCAAATCGGACCAGTAGTTTCTGAGAATAACGCGTTCAAACAAACACACTCTTCAGCTTTATTATATTAGTAGATATATGGATATCACGCAGTGAATGATTCAATATTTGGTGTTGACGAGGTTACTAGGCCTTACTTTTCGTCATTTCACGTTGCTCTGCTTTATGTGACATACGTACGACCAGACTTTTATAGAAATTGAAAAATAACTAATTTATTTATACAAATAATATAAAAGGAATAATGCTTCTAGAACTTGCATTACTAATTATCTCTTTAAATTATGCTAGCTGTAATAATAATAGCTTGAAAAATCTCGGACACTCGAGTTTAAGTTCAGTGCCTTTGAGAGAGAAAAATATACGTGTAAGTGATAGATTTTTGAGCAAATGTTGTCCAGTGGGTGCGTTTTACTATAAACGTATATCAAGGGCGGGGGTTTGCAGAATGGTAGATTCTGAAGAAGACGATGCGTTTGTGGTTGAAAAACATTTTATTTATAAAGAATTAAATCGCACTGACTCTGTATTTTTAACCAAGGATTTTGACATCGTTGTTGGGATGACGTGCAAGAGGAGATATATTTCGAATAATAGAATTTTTCTACAAGGGGTAAGTGTTTATACATCTATACTTCTATATATTGATAAAAAGTGGGGAAACGATTAAGAACATCTCCGTCCTCTGTTTTTCAGCCAATTTTCTCTATTCTTTTTTCTGGTTTAGTAGCTACTGACAAGACTTAGTGTTATGAATAAAATATAAAAGGTTTTTTTTTCTATGGTCGAAGTTCGACAAACTGGATGAACATTCGTAAGAATAAAATTGAAGTGTATCATGTATATTCTCCGTTGTAATCTTGAAAACGGTTAAATTGATTTCCAAGAGATTTTTACTGACAACTTTTCAGACTCGATCTAGGCTACTTATTATTATGCGTTTCCATACGGGCTAAGCAGTAACAATAACATTTCACAGAAGTAATCAAAAATGAATATAGAGTTATGTAAAATAAAGTAAAATAAGTTAAATAAAACTAAAATTTAAAAAATGAAATATGGCTTGCAGTTGATACAAAAAACACGTAGTATTCATGAAACAACATTTCCACATCAGCGATGTCACAGGCACTAACTAGTCTTAATCTTAACTTATTAACGTGCAAGTCTGTCAGTTCGTTCGTTTGGTTATTACGCTTTCTAACTTGAACTACTCAGAAGAACATCATAAAATTTTATACACACGTTACCAGGCGACAATAGATGGGCATAAAGTACCTTCCATCCAGAAAATATACTATTAAAATCTACATTAATGTAAGCTAAGCCGCTGTTAAAAGCTAGTATTATATAGATTTAAGATATTTACTTTCTTCAAGTATGTGATAGATTTTGTATTGATATACACAGAATATGTTCTTAACAAGCCCTAATTATATATGTTATTTATATACTCGTATATTTAAATAGCATCATATCGAGACAATTGGTGTAGAAATGACAATCTGGTAAATGATTTTTCATATGAGAAGGGATAGAATAAAAACTATGGGTCTTTGATTTAGGCATTGCAAAAGACATTATCAAGCACATTTCTCTAAATAAATCTCTAAATAGAAGCCAATTTTAGATTCCTAAAAATTTTTTTAATAAATAAAATTAGCTTGATGATATTATACGCCAGCCTAAATTTATCTGGGCACCAACTAAAAGTTCGCAATATCTTATCTTCGCCGTACAGTGAAGCTGTGGAACAATCTCCCGGCCAGTGTGTTTTGTTCGAACATAACGTGAAGAGCCAAGCTGAAGCTATTACTGGTTTCAGCAGGCATGGGTCGGCTCGTCCGGGGTAGTACCACCTTCTCACAGAAAATCGACGTGAAGTAACAGTGCTTGCATTGTTGCGTTACGTTCGGTCAGTGAGAGCGTCGGAGACCCATCTCCCCGTCCCTCTCCCCTCTTCCTCCCCCTCAGTCTTCTCCCTCCATCCTTTCCCCCAATACCCAAAGACAGGCAGCGCTTTTGCATCTCCCTTGGAGATTCTACTGTGTATGGACGGCGGTGATCACTTAAAATCAGGTAAGCCGCCTTTTCGTTTGCCTGATATGATATAAAATCTTGCTCTGTGCTCGTCATTATTTATGAATTGTACTGAACTTACCGCTAGGCATAGTGTAGCCACTTTGCCGTTTTTTTTCTTTGAACTAACGACGCTATTGATCTAGAAAGGTCATAAAGTGTCAATTTGCCGTGCTACAATAATTTGGTGTGAGCCGTATTATATTACACATATGTGTTTTTAATAGAAATCCCTACGAGATTATGCGACGTAATTAAATGACGTTGATTTTTTCATCGATTTAACGAGAACAGTTTGTTTTCAAATAATAAAATAGACTTCTTCGACTCACGTACGTATTCATAGAAGCGACATTTCTGAATATTTTAGTGATTGGAATAGTGCCAGGTATTTTTAAATTCGAAATTTTGACCTGTTGTCACATTGAAACTGAATTCGGAATTAATCATCTATCCATACTGGCAAATAATATTCTATCTAAAACTTTTAATGTCGGTAATTGTACAACACTCTTTGAAAATTGTTTAAAAACAATATATGAAGCGATAGATAATTAAATGTACAATACAATTTTATTTTACATTATTATTCAAAACTCCCTCCACATTTTGAAATACATAGCCTTAATCGACGAGACCAGTCATTGATCACGCAGCACACAACACAGTCATATTTATTTCTGACGCTGCTTTGATCAGAGATGTTAGGAAAGACTCCAAATTAATATGAAGTTTTGGGCACACTGTTTCCTCCAAATGTTGCCATATCACATGTTAGAATGAATAAGTAAGAATTCTTTCCTTTATATTGTGACAATGGTAACGTAATGTTGGTGTTCCCCTCCTGTATTCTGTTTCACTGTCATGTTTTATATGGAATTTTTTACCCAATTTTTTTCTAAAATTTGCTTGCATGCATATCTTGTCCTGGCTATCACAAACATAATTAAAAAAGAATTATCAGAATCAGTGCATCTATTCTGCAGTGATACGCTAACATATATTCGACATTACATTTTTATTTATATACGTAAGGCATTGTTAATTTAACACCTTTATGTGCAGTGAAATCCCAATTCATTTGCCCGTAATTACCATTTATATAATTAGAATTTATAAACAGAAGTAATTTAGAATAATGATTTTATGTTAATATGAGTTTCTATATGTGTCTCCAATAACGTAACTATCAGTAAGTTCCTTCTACTATAAATTGATTTTTGGTCTGTAAATTAATGATACTTATGATGTAAATAATATGTACACATTTTACGGTACATTATTAAAGTGAGTACTTCGATTGAAATAGCAAACTTTATTACAAGGACGCAACAATTAAAAGTGTTTAATAGGGTTGTCAGTCATATCATATTGAAGAAAATTATCCGAAGAAGAAGGAAAATGAAAAGGAAGGAAGGATTTAATGTAATATGCTATTAATTTAAGTAATAAAAAGCCCTGTAGATAAATTAATGCCGAAGATATTTACATGAATGTGAAATATTTTAATCAGCATTTAATAGGATACTGTTAATTTTTTTTTAAACTACGTGATTCTTTTCATACAAATTTGAGTATCATTTGGAGAATATCTTCTGGAAGGATTATTAAAATGATAAATGCGTAACGCATTTAAAAATATTAAAAATAGATTACTGGAATTATATATCTTGAAAAGCCTCCCAATAATGTTTATACTTCGTTTTAAAAACGCAGTGTATTTAAAAAATCGTTTATGTATTTTATTAAAAGTAACTAGTACTTTGGTTTAATCCGTTGTACATTTCATTGCATTTCACTTCATTAGTTCCATCTATGATAAATTAAACTAGTGTATTTTAATACTGTGACGATTCAAATTGATTGCGATTTTGTTATTAATATTTAATGAACAAACTAATTTTTATAAACGTGAAAACCCTAGCTAAAATGATACACGCTCTAATGGCTAGTGAGTTGAAATTATCTTAGATAAATTCTAATAGTTGGCTTGCATTCGGTTTACAATTTAATATACTGTTTACAGTGGTGTGTGGCTACAAAAGCTTCGATATTCGTTAGTGTTTAGCCAAATATTAATTTATATACTTTTTCTATTTACCTTAATATTCCCTATAAGATATTATTTCACACACCTCCGGGAATAAAGATTTTAGTTAAGTAAATAAAGGGTTAGTTAATCTCAATTTTAAAACTATTGCTTGAAATGATAATTCTACGAAGTCACTTATAATAATTGTACTGAATTAATATGTTTTTTTTATCATAGAAGGTAAACAAACATGTGGGTCACCTGATGTTAAGTGGTCGCCACCGTTTATAGATTCTTGCAACACCAGGGGAGTCACAAGTGCTTTGGCAGCCCGTGTTGGGGGAGGGGGAGGAAGGCAAGAGGAAAGGGAAAAAATGAGGAGAGCTAGGACTGCGGCACTCTCACTGACCGAACAAAACCCAACAATGCAAGCACTGTTACTTCAAGTCGGTGTTTCTGTGGGTCGGGTGGTATTACCCCAGACGAGTATCTACCACCTTCTAGAATGTATCTAAACTTACCTGCATGTTTCCTGTTTTATATCCTGGAAATGAATGGAATATTCACGAATATACGCTTTAGAATAAACGAATTAATATTGTTATTTTATGCCAAAATTACTTCATATTTCAAGAATAATTTGTAACATTTATTTTTGAATTTAATTTTTTATAACTAAATGAAAAAAGGCATAAATATTGTAAATCAAAATTGAAATTGATGCTATGATGTCATAGTTGATAACGTGTTTGGATACAGTGTCGGTGGACGTAGGTTAGAACCCATCCAAGAGAGTCGGAGCTTCCGGTAGTTACCACTCTTAAGTTACTAATCTGTTGCCAGGCACTTGTTGGTGTTTTGTGGCAGCTACATTTCAGCGCTAAAACCTATAAAGTATAAAAAAGTAATAAAACATAAGAAGTCAATGTGTTTTTTTTTATGTTATAGGAGGCAAACGAACATGCGGGTCACCTGGTATTAAGTGATCACCGCCGTCCATAGACACTAGTAACACCAAGGGAGTTGCAAGTGCGTTGCCAGCTTATGTTCGTGGGGTTGGGGAAGGGGGAGGGTGGGAAAAGGGAGGAAGGGAAGGAGGAGGTGGACCTCCGGCGCTCTCACTGAGTGAACAAAACGCAACAATGCAAGCATTGTTACTTCACGTCTGTTTTCTGTGAGAGGGTGGTACTACTATCCCGGACGAGCTGGCCCATTCATGTTGAAGCCATTAATAGCTTCAGCGTGGCTGTTTGTAGTATAGTATATTAAATACGTCTAAGTATGACATAATAAGCGTTAATGTTATGTAGTTTACAACATCTGGTGATAATTATTATATATAGGTTATTATTCTTGAGTGTAATGTCTTCATTATGCTATGTGTGACATTTTTTAAATTTATTGTATACTAGCTGACCCGTGCAACTTCGTCTGCACCAAATAGGTTCTCACTGGTTTCGATTGTATTTTTAATCACGAAAAAAATTAATAAAACTGGTATCCGAATGCAGCCACAACTACCGCTTCCAATTGTGAATCCAAACTATCTATGGACTCACTCAAACATATACCCAGATTATATGTGTTTTTTTTTAATTAGCCTAGAACCCGTTTGTAGCATAATCTACCAGATTCAATTAAGATAAAAACTAACCTACATAAAACTAAATAAATATCTGTACAAATTACTTTATCATAACAATCTTCACTTGTATTAAAACCTTTTTATACTCCATTGTATTGAAGAAAAATATATGAACACCGTGTCGAAGCGTCAAACAGCGCGTTGAAGCGTCAACTGTCACTTACTTGTTACTATTGCCTAAGAGTTAGAAACTGTTACGAAAACGAATATTAAATATATTTTCAATATATTTTTATAAATAATCTCTGTACCACTCACAACATAGTGCCTTTTGGTAATTTATCTATGTTGATATGTTTCTATTGTAGATTATTCTACGTTGTTACACTGAATATTTGGCATTAAATTCATAACGTGTATTGTCACACTTGATATTGGTGAAATTACCTACATAGATAGACTGAGATCATACCGGAAAGAATGAATCAAGCCAGCTTTATATACTATATGCCTGCCAGTAAACGTTGCGTTTATTTGTGCATATCGTACTTTTGCAGACAAAAATATTGATTTTGAAATAATTTTAGGATGTTATTTTTTCACTAATTTTGAAACGTTATTAAAATGGAATTATTATTGAAAGACATTTTCTGTACAAATTTCAACTTTCAGACTAATTCAGTTATTTACTCAATATTTAGACCGATTTATTGCTATAAAAATAATATTTGTATAGAATAACTTAGCTATAGCTATAGTTTAGTGGAGTACTGGCTGCATGATAAAGATAGCGATAATTGGAGCAGCGTATGTTATTGACACATATATTTAAGATGGCGTCAGTCCTAAGACATACATTTACGTTTATCGTTGTTTCATTCCACGCCCGCGTAACCACAGATCACGCCGCTGTAGTCTGGAGTTAAATTTCGCTCCCGCACACCAGATTTGGCCCCCCTCGGCAGCAGCTCAAGCCTAGGTCCCCTCGGCACGGCTCAAGCCTAGGTCCCCTCGGCGTGGAGCCCTTGAGTGCGCTGCTCGCGCGATACAGTGACACAAAATCTTACATCACTGCAACAACATTACACATATCACCCCCACACACGTGCACGCATCCACGCATCCATGATTACACATGAAAGTGGAAGGGTTTTGTTTCTTTCCCTTATCGAACTGAAATAGTTTAGAAAATTATCTGATATGAAATATATATAGGAGTTGTTGAGGTATGTATGCTTGGTCCACATATATATTCCAACAACTCATGTATGTTTGTATAGTTAGCTTAGGTCAGCTCAGATAGTTCCCTAATTGCACATATCAGGCAACAAACAGCCCAAGCCGAGGTGTACCGTGCACCCTTGAGCTAGTTGTCAAATAAAATCGGCTGAGTGCCCTATGCGCCCGCTTTAGTAGTCCGTTGAAGCTGTTAAGACCTTGCTGGGCCAAAGCGTAGTGATTTCGAGAAAAAAAAAGAAAGTTCTTTCATTGTATATTGTGAAATCTTAATATCAATAATGTTAAATAAAATGAAATTTGTCCTTTGCTAGGGAAAAAAATAATTGGTTTGAAATGAATTCTTTTTATTTATAAAATATGTCAGCGGGCGTATGAATGTTTATAAAAAAATATGTCTGACTGTAATAAATTCATGTTTTTAATTGCGTTTAAAAGTTACTGAGAAAAAATGTTCCTAAACTTATTCATAAATGAAAATTAATTGAATCAAAATGCGCATTAAAAATACAACGTTAACTGGCTACCAGGTACCGGCTACTAAATTCTGACTATTGATATATTGATAATTTGTGTAGGTGGTAGTGCCACGTTGAAGCTGTAATTGGTTTCAGTATGAATGGGTTGTCTCGTTCGGGCTAATACCACCCTCTCACAGAAAACTGACGTGAAATAACATTGCTTGCATTGTAGTGTTTCCTTCGGTCAGTGAGAACGCCGGAGACCAACCTCTTTTCCCCCTTTTTCTTCCCTTACCCTCCCCCTCCCCCATATACAGGTTAGCAATGCACTTACGGCACCCCTGGTGTTGCTAGTGTCTATAGACGGTGGTAACCTACCTGTTCGTTTTTCTCCTATGATACAAAAAAATATATATTGATATATTAAAGAACCAGGTATTCTAAAATTCTTGTTCTTCCAACGTTGCCGGCTCTTGTACTAAGGTGTCTCAAAAAAGTCTAGTTACGTTAACTACAAATTTTTATTTTTCGTTATCTTGAAGCACCCCTTGCGTTTTATGGGACAAAAAGTATCCTAGGTGTAGCCTTGTAATATCAGTTATCACTGTGTTAAGTTTCGTTAAAATTTGTTCAGTACTTTCAGAGTGATGCGTGTTCATAGAGATAGACAGACAGACCGACAGACAGATAGACAAAAATTGTAAAAAGATTATTTTCGGCTTCTATATCGATAACATAGTCTACTACCCTGATTAAAATTTTTTAAAAATATTTAATGTACAGATTTCGACTTGTTACAGTTTTATTATAGTATAGAAGATATTTCTGTGGGAGAATTAGCTTGTTATAGTGGATTACAGATGAACAGCATGGAGTTAGGACGACATAATTGGGTTTGACCTACTAATGAACGTCACCGTTTCCGTTCCTCTAAATACGTTTGTGACAGAAAAACAATAGCCGAAATGATACGTATATTTTGATTATTGTATGTGCGTATGTTGTATTACTATATGTTAGTTACTTTTCATTAATATTAGAAGTTTGGTAAAAAAACATAATTCAAATGCTAGAAATAATAGGAGATTAGGAATACCATGTTTCAGGTTCACTAAGAACAGTAACAGATGTTTTGGTAATAAGTATTAGGTTGTATATCAAAATTCCAAAGCACATTACCGATTTGTCAGATAATAAGTTCAAGCATCATGTTAAGCGGGTTTTAATGCTTAAAGGGATTATACAGTGGATCAATATGTCAATGATTGTGATGTCTGGAAATGACGCACCTCTTAGTGCAGCCACCAAGATGAATGTTATTATATATGTTTGTAAAAGAATGTATCATCAAAAGGTAAACCAGATCGAGTATCTTGCCGGTTCTTCTCAAAGACAAGATTGTTTTCTAAACCGCTGATGGTTTTGATGTTCAGAAGCGCCTACTCAGGGCCTAAACTAATTTTTTTTTTTGTTTTAATTTGAGTTATATCTTTATATATGTAATATCAACATCTTTTTACTTATACGGCAGTAGAAAAAGTGTATAATATATTTTCGTCATTATTACAGAATTTTACCGTTTTTATTGCGAGCAAGGAGGAAGCGTCGAAATGTGAAATCCTAACCTAAAATTACATGTTTATCAAAACTAAAGCGACAGTCTAACGCATGTGAAGCTGCAAGCAAAAACTAATTATTAATAATGTTCCGAATAAAAACAAATTTTCAAGCTATATTTAACACGGTTATCGCCCATATTTTTGTTTTCTCTGAATATTGTTGGGCAAAACAAAAATTTAGAAATAAATACGTATTATATTACATTAATAACATCAAAACAAGTATAAATAAATGTCAATTTTAGATTTCTGTAATGATATTTCAACTCTTGCCTATGACACAAGCAAATCTGAACTTATGGCTATATTCAGAGCGATCAAAAAGATTGACGAGAACTGTTAATACATTTTTATTCTATTATCACTTTTATGCCTTATTGCCTACGCTTCAGTGACTTTGTAATGGTTAAACGCTTATGGCATAGATTAAAATGAACGAGATTAAAACTATAAAAATATACTCTGTATTCCGATAATGCTATATATGCATACACTTTCGTTATTTAATATGTTTATCGGATATGCTCGTGAAAGCTTAATTGATATGTCAATATTGATACTGTCTGGTGGCGAAGGACAATTTGATTTTTGTACAGCGATAAGTGTGGCTCCCGGAAATTCACTAATGGTTTATGTGTATTTTAACTACTTGTAACTGTGGCATCGCTTGCATGATTTGTAAAGTTACTGATTAAGTGTCATCCCAAATCTATACCAGTATACTATAATCTATACTAATATTAAGAAGAGGTAAAGTTTGTGAGTTTGTGACGTTGTAGGAGGTAATCTCAGGAACTATTGATCCGATCTCAAAGAATCTTTCAGTGTTATTCATATAGCTTATTTATCGAGAAAGGCTATAGGCTATATATCATCACGCTAAAACCGATAGAAGCGGAGCACCAATGAATGTTTCAAAGTTAGTTATTTTCCGTCTTGAGAATACTAAGGTGGATGCTACTTTGCACTTCCGTGTGGAAGCGGGCCCGCTCATAACGGAAGAGTCAACATCGATCTGATAACGCTCCGTGACGGAGCGAAACAAGTTTAGACGTAGTAGTGGTCAATCAGTTCCAGGCGGAAGTGTAAAGTAGCTTCCACCTTAGTATTCAATGATGGATTTCCGCAAAGTAACGCCTTCTTCAATCAAATATCCATCTTGAGAGTTTCTACTGTATGTTAGTGTTAGCCCAAAGTAGTTATTCCACGCAAACGAAGTCGCGGGCAGAGGCTAGTAATATTATAAATGAGAATGTGTGAGTTGCTTAGTTGTTTGTTACACTTTCACTCACACTATAGATCTGATCTTCATACATTTTCGCGCATACGTCCCAAGGGGTATAAATCAAAATCAAAAATACTTTATTCAGTTTAGGCCCTAATAAGGCGCTTATGAACGTCAAAAACTACCATCGGTTCGGAAACAACCCAGTCATCGAGAAGAACCAGCAAGAAACTCGATCTGGTTTATCTTTTTAATATATATGATATTTAGACTACATTACATACATGACAGAAACTTTTAATGGAAAAAAAATTTAATGGATGCACAGAGATGAGTCAATTCCAGACATCACTATCGTTCACATACTGGTTCACTCTATAATAGCCTTTTGAGACCAAAACCCGCTTGACATGGCGCTTATATTCACAATCAGGCAAATCGGTAATATCCTTTGGAATTTTGTTATAGAACCGTACACTATTTCCCAAAAAACTATTACTCGTTTTACTAAGTCTAAAACATGGATACATAAAAGGATACATTTCATTTTTTTTATTTCTATAGGTTCATAAGTTACTAGCTTTTGCTCGCGGCTTCCCACATACTGATATAGACTAGACTAATCACTTGGGAACAGTAGGTTTTTTTTTTCTCCTAATAATGTGTATGCAACATGTTATGATAGGCGGCTGGGTACTTATGGCGTAAAAGTGTGACAAACAAACAAAGCCAATCCCGTTCGCATTTGTAATGTTTATCAGTATACTAAAAAGGTTTTGGCATTTCATATTAATTAATAAGTTACGAGAAGAGTTTTTGGCGGGATTTTAGTTTTTCATGTAGTGGGTTTTATATTTTATTCATAATCTTGTGTTATTTTACTCTATATTGTGTAAATTTGGTGGTGTTTTACGTAATATATTTAGTTTATTGTGCATAAGTGATGTGAATGGAAGATAATACCACGGAGCATGAAATTCTAAGAAGCCACAAAAACTCCCTGGAAGGTTCTAATAACGGATGCACCATCTTGTTAGATTATTGATTCACATGATGCTTAATATTGAAATGATTGCACGGCGCTTGTAATATTATAGACTACGCAACAATGGCAGTAATAATCTGAAAGAGTGTTTGTCAAAATTAAAGTTAAAAAAAAGTTACGGGAAGGCCTAAAATGGTATGTATTCTTGGTCAATGGTTGTAATTTACTTACTACTGATGGTAAATTAATTTTTTGTTGACTTGTCAATTTTTCTTTTTATCCTATAAAGTGTAGCGTTTGACTACACTTTCAATGTATGTTACATGTCGACATATTCCTAGATGATAAACGCACTTAACCATCAATGGGACTGGCTCTCAAGTATAGTTGCAGGGACACCTATAGGTACCTGGAAGTAGATTAATCAAACGCATTATCTTACGACAGTAGGTCAAGTCAACAGACGCGGGGGCGTTTGTAACTGCAGAATGTACCCGTGAGTTGAAGCACGACCAGCCGCAGCTTCAGTAGGAAGCAGGAGGGAGAGAAATGTCCTCTCACTCGAGACGAGTGTCCCCGTCCGTTCATCTACGGGTGACCCAAGCGCGCGACCAGAGCATCGATGCATGCAACTCGTGAGCCCGTACCCTGGTCCACATGCACGCACAAGCGGTCTAGGGGTTTTAGCAGGTAGGAGTCCGGCATAACCCTCCCACTGTCCCCCGGCAGTGGGAGGTGTATCCAATGCAGGATTTCTCTTAGTAAAAAAAAGTATGTCAAGTCAAGGCTGTTTAGGTTTACAGCTTTGGATTTATTTATATTGTATTTAAGTTAGAGCGCCTAAATTATTTTATTGAGCAATATTAATAATCTGAATATTAATATAAATAAAATAAATATAAAATGTAGAACTACGATATAAAAGAAACAAAGATCCATGCATAGACACGATAAAGTTACTACTGGAATTGATTATGATTTTTATATAAATATTAGGGTATAACCAAAGCGAATGTAAAACTTTATGTCAGTATCCTAGTCTGTTCTGTAGTAGATTTTATATTGACGGAAGAAAACAGAATTGATGTAACTTGAAAAACTCAACTTTACACCAGAGCCAAAACACTATTTCAAAACTTCAATATTTTTTCTGTCTAGTGCTAATACTAGGCAGAAAACCAAGGTCGTATCGATTAAAAATGTTATCTTAGGAAAGCGAGGCGTAGAACATTCGAAGCTTTATTTTTTTATACAAGAATATGGTAAAAAGTAATTTAGCCCAAATTGCAAGTTACGACATTTCTGCTTTCTCCCGTCGATATATCATTACATAGTATAAAATTAAGTCCCCTACCGTGTTTGTCTGTCTGTCTGTTCGCGACAAACTCAAAAACTACTAAATGGATTTTCATGCGGTTTTTACCAGTGGATAAAGTGATTCATGAGGAAGGTTTTAGTGTATAATTTGTTAAGGATTTTTTTTATATTCAAGGGACAACGTCTGCCGTGACCGCTAGCTATTCATAATCTTGTGTTATATGACTACTTTGATTGTTTGTGCAAAAAAGAAAAAAAACCGAATGTATTGTAAATATTCCAGTGTTTGCAATGTGATTCAACAATAAACTAAAAAAACTGATTAATGTAGAAATAACTTCAAAATTAAGCATATATAATCGAGATGAAGGCCAGTAAAAGGAAAACATTAATAATTTTTATAATTTGCCAATCGACCTTTGATATATAGTTCCATTGATTAGTTTAGTTCATATGTATGAAACAATTATGCAGATAATATGGTTTCAAAATATCCGTTCCCGTTAACGGATGTTAATGGCGATTAATATGTATAAATGCATATTATATGAAGTTAAAATAACGAGCGCTATTCGCATCTACATTGGAAACAGAACTCTTTATTTCAAATCTTGTGATAAATCGTCGAAGAATATTTAAAAATTAAAACTTGAATTAACCTAGTAGATTCAGAGATTCGCTGCTAGATTTAAAATAAGAAGTTTTGTTTCCAATGTAGATGCAAAGAGTGTTTGCTATTTCGATGTTCGCAAATCAATACAAATATACGCTACTAGCTTTTGTCCGCGAATTCGTCCGCGTGGAATAGTTACTTTGGGCTACATTGACATGCAACAGAAGCTCGGAAATGGAAAAAATACCGGATTTCGAAACATTCTCCATAGGTGCTCCACTCTTATAGCCTTCCTCGATAAATGAGCAATTTAACACTGAAAATTTTTTTACCAGTAGTTTCTGAGATTACCGCCTACAACGTCACAAAATCGCAAACTACCTCTTCATAATATTATTTGTATATATAATAAATATATATTCTATACTAATACGAATCTAAACGAATACTATAAAAGTGAAGAGTTTATTTGTTTTGTTGTATGCGCTAATCTCAGGAAGTACTGGTCCGACTTGAAAAATTATATCGTTGTTAGATAGTTTATTTATCGAGGAAGACTATAGGCTATATCACGCTAAGACCAATAGGAGTGAAGCACCAGTGAAGAATATTTCAAAATGGTTTATTATTTTCTTTTTAAAACTTCCACTGTGTGTTTACGTTAGCACAAAGTGACTATTCCACGCTGGCGAAGTCGCGAGCAGAAGCTAGTATTTATATATCAGTTCATAGTGGTGCAAAGCGCAGTGATGTAATCGGGTTTATACACTCTTATAGCCCAAATCTTCACAAAGCATATTAAACACGGTGTAACAATAGCAGTAGGGCTTTAAGTCCAACTGACTTGCTACCATCGTCAAGTTAAAAAAAAGACGGCATTATAATTTAACATTAAATCAGATAATGATCAAACGTTAAAACCTATGCGGTCTTATTACAAAAACAAAAACACGGGTATAACACGAATTTTACTAAGCAGCACCTAAAACTTAAAATCTAGTTGAAGTCATTTTTAAAATACTTTATTACAAAAACATGTCCAAACGTTCTCTATCTAAACGTCTGATTTAAGTTTTTTATTCATGCAATATAAATAATGTCCAACTGTAAACAAGGGTAAGACACTTTTTTGTAATCAATTTTTTTAAGTAAGAATTTAATTCGTATTTAACACTTTTGTAATAACACATATGAAGTATAATCAGTGTGTTTCATCGAAGAAATAAGATTAACAAACATCCATATTCATACGTGTACTAACTTTGTATTTATAATCTGTTATATGCATTTAGTTACATCGTAAACGTAACTGGAATTAATTAGTAACTGTATAATAAATGAAGTGATTATTTAAATTACATTATATTGTGTATAAACTACAAAGATTTTAGCATTAATTTTCCTAGTATGTGTTATCTGTGTATAAGTATACGCACGTATATATCGATCCTATAATTACATGGTAATAATATGAATAAGAGTGATACGATGGTAGAGATAACTAAAATAATATACATTTCAAAAAACAAAATACATATCATACTCATTTTTTATTGTAGTACGGCAAATTAACTATACTATGCCTGATGGTAAGCACAGTGAAATCCAAAACAACAGCGACTACCAAGAGATACGCTATTCTTCGTCCAACCCGCTGTCATGCCGGCCTGCGTAAATGCCTCTTCACGTTACGCTTGAAGATCCCCATGCTATAGGAAGGAGGGAATACACTAGTCAGGAGATTGTACCACAGCTTCATAGCACGGCAAAGACTCATCATAATCATAAGCGCCGGTCACTTCTCTAAAAGATATAGTATTACAAATGGAAATCCTTGGTGTCAACATACCTAGCAAGGTGCAATTTCAGAGACATTTGGATGCAACGCCAAGTTAGCATCCAAAAGACTTGGTGTTCTCAACTGGTCCATGTAGTACTTCGCATTAAGACAACAACTTATGCTCAACAAAGTGCAAGTACTTGCGCATATGGAGTACACACATCTGGTCTGGCAATTCTGGCTATCAGCTCTCTCCTTTCGATTTCAAAGTCAAGCTATTCGCGTTGTCGACAATCGCGAATTAACATGTGGTCTAGAGGCTATAGAACTTCGTAGAGACACTGGGTGTCTATGCGTGTTCTACCGCATGTACAATGAAGAATTTTCTAAGGAACTCTTTGATATCCTGTCCTCTTCGCCGTTTGAAACTCGTACTTCTCGCCGCTGACTAGCAGCTTACTCGCACACCTTAAACCCGAACAAAATGGCGACAACCGTAAGGTTCTTTAGAACCATCATTATGCGTAAGCTTTTTTTATACAATTGGTGGCAAACGAACATGTGGGTCACCTGATGGTAAATTATCACCGCCGCCTATGAACATCTGCAACACAATGGAAATTACAGATGCGTTGCCCATTAGTTAATGGAATAGGTTATCCAGTTTTCCGTTCTTCAATGTCAAATCCTTAACGTCGGCAATACAACAGTAACGCCCTTGGCATGTCAATTGTCTATAAGCAACGATAACTATTTACCATCAGTCTGCCTGCTTTCTGCCGTTCGTTATTAAAAAAATAATATTTGTAACATTTTAAAGCAATGCTTCCAAGGCGTGATACGTTGTTTTTATTACTGATATGACATTAATAAAAAGAACTGCTGCATAATTACAATAAAATAACAATGATTTCCATGCTTAATATAAAGACATTGTGTATTTAGAATAAAAACAGTACACAAATACAATAATTTTCTTTTATTATACAGTCTTTCTGTGTAAGCGATCATGAAAACTCTTTGTGCTTTTTAAAAAACCGGAGTAGTATAATTTTTATCGCTTTTTAATACTTGAATTTACTGTTACAATGAACATTGCGATATAACTGATATTTTTCTTTTAAACTCATTCGAAGAATACAAACAAAATAAAGTCGCAAATGACTATAGAACAAAGTGTTAATAGATTAGCAATTAATTGTCGAAAAAGGCTGTCATGGCCTTTTACGCTAAATTAATTAATTCCAAAATAAAGAATTACAGGGAATTAAGCCTACAATTTAATTATGTAAATAGAGTTTTAATGTAGGCTGGTGTTAATGGGTCATGTTATAGTTAATTGGAAGATACTTACGGATCCCTATTCTGTAGGGTTTATTATGTGTATTTGTATGTTTCCTCTTAAATGTTCTTTATTATCTCGAAATCAATTTCGAATTTCTTAATGCTAAACAATTTAAAGTTCCATAGTGACATAATAACAGGATGGTAGGACGGAAAAGTTGCGTGGAGCCTTTAATTTCAGTGTACCCCCAATTTAAAATGGCATTAAAAAGACTATTGATCTGATGGGTCTTCAAAGCTTTACAATATACGGCATTTTAATAACTTTTTATCTTGAAAGAGAGTTCTATCCCTTGAATTTGCCAGTCTTCTAAAGGCATACTTAACTATATACTAACTATACTTAACTACTTAACTGTTGAAATGATCTGGGATAAGAGATTAAATGGATTTTAGATACCCCATAGTTCTTACCGTCGTCTATATGTCGCCTTATTGTGCCGTGCCACAGTAAAAAAATGCCTTATATCTTTTACTTTAACTAACACTTTTCGTCTTCAGAGATTGACAAGACTAAACTGGGTATCGTGTTGATACTGCTGTGTTAGACTTGCGTAAAATAATACAAGCCACTTTTAAACAGAAAATCTAATTAACACCGAATACATGAATTATATTTACCAAATTAAAATGGAAATAAAACAAATGCTTAGGGAAAATATACATACCTATCCACGAAATTCGTTATTCATTCGGTGCAAATAGTTTATTTTAGTATACGACGCTTATCCTTGTTATGTAGGTATCTACACCAACAAGTTATTTTATTAATTTATTTTGTACATAAATTAATTCCAATCCCTAAATCTGGAAAAGTAGAAGACATTACCAACTACAGGCCTATATCCTTATTATCTACTTCTGGTAAGGTTTTAGAGTCAATTGTGCGCGAACGACTATTTTCCCATCTTAAACAAATGTTGGATGTGAGTCAACATGGTTTCATGCCGAAAAGATCAACTAATACTAACTTAATCGATTACACGTCAGAGATCATAGAGGCCATTGATTGCCAAAACGAGGTGCATGCTATATACATGGATTTCAAAAAAGCTTTTGACTTGGTTAATCATGATTATCTTTTATTAAAATTAGAAAGCTTAGGCATTCACGGTTCTTTACTTAGAAGGTGCGAATCATATATTAAAAACAGGCCACAGTTAGTGATGGTTCGAGGCTTCAGTTCACAAAAGTATAAAGTTCCTTCTGGCGTTCCTCAAGGTTCTCATTTAGGACCGCTGTTATTCTTAGCTTTCATAAACGACTTACTAATAGTATACATTCCAAATATCAACTATATGCGGATGATTTAAAAATATACCGTACAGTCACAAACAACTCTGATATCGATATACTGCAAAATGATATAGACAGCATTCAGGAATGATGTGAAGCAAATGATATGATACTTAATTCAGATAAATGTATGCACATAAAACTTACCAGAAAGAAAATGCGAACTCCAGCAGTTTATTTCATAAATGGTACTGCACTTTCTGAAGTTTCCTCAATTCGAGACCTAGGTATTACTATTGATACCCAATTAAACTTTAGGTCACATATAGATAATATAATTAAAAAACTGTCGCAATTAGCCGGTTTTATAAATAGACAAACGAAACTATTTAGACAACCATCCTTAACAATTTTACTTTATAATACACTTGTTCGTGGTATTTTGGAATATTGTTGTACTATATGGAACCCATGTTATCAGTTTCACATAGACAGAATAGAGCGAGTCCAAAAGCAATTCTTATATCATCTTGCTTTCTCTGATAATCAGTGCCGTACTCTAGATTCATATAATAAACGATTACTACATTACAAGGTGGAGTCACTGCAAATTCGTAGGAAAATGGCTGATGTTGTCTTTCTGTACAAGCTAGTTCATGGATATGTAGATGCTCCAGAGATATTAAAAAAACGTTTACCTTAGCACAATCGAGAACGAATTTGGGTCAGCATTCTCCTATTTATCGAATGTGTTCCTCGTATAACAACATTCAAAAAGACATAGATTTGTTCCTCTGTTGTCCTTTAGCCTCATTCAAAACTAAATTAAAACAATATTATCATAAATGCTCTTGAAATTAATTCAATTTTTAAACTTTCTTTTTTCCTTTTGTTTATGTATAACTGATAGTATTAGTTGCTTAAGTTAAATTTTAGATTTAGTTATTTATCTTCTATATTTTTCCTACGTACGCACCGTTTTAATAACGTAAGCTGTGTTTACGTCTAGAAGTGTTTAGTCTTAAGTTTGTTTGTGGAATACATAATTTCAATTTGTAAGATTGAACACAGTTTCGTAGACAAAATAAAAAAATAATAATTTAGAGACACACTTAAATACGTCTCTGTGCAAAAGCTATTCAGACATAAGAGATCTACAATTATGTCTACCATAATTCTTACAACACTCCTACAAATAAATAATGAACTAGTATTTTATTACTTAGTCGTATGCAATCATCTATACTATATTATGCGTTACCTTGAGATTATCGGTAGCTCGCTTGGAATGCCACGTTCAGTAGATGACGTAATATGGTTAAATAAACCCGTAGTTAGCGAAACAACCTGCTATTTGCGTCATATGAAGAGGATTTGGTCTAATTATATTCGGTGTTATTACAAAAAAGTTAAATACGTATGAAATAATTGCTTTAAAAAGTTTCGTGCTTAATACACCGCGCTCGCCCGAGGCAAGTTCGCGTTATCCTTTTTCGCAAGTCTAAACTAACCTAGCCAAAGCGAGACAAAAGAGCAAGACGGCGAACATTCAGCGAACGCGGTGCATTTAAGACGCAACATTTTTAATGCAAGTATTAAATACGTATTTAACTTTTTTGTAATAAGACCAATTGTGCTTAAGTCTTAATTTACATACACGGTAAGCAGAAGTACGCTTTTGACGCAATTCCATTCACTTTTCAAATATCTTTGAAAACAATCTGTTTAGAAATAAATGTATTATATTAGTTTCTGTAAATGAGAGTACATGATGGTGACATGGTGACTACATTTTATTTTGATGGAATAAATATGTTTTCAAACGGTTCTATTGGCCAAAGTTTATAGAGTATATGGTTAGCAGCATCGTGATTATTAAATTAAAAAATAATATTAAAGAAACAATTCTAATTTTTCCAGAATTCCAACCATTCCAAATTTCAAAACCTTGATTTCTGCTTGTACTGAATATCGTTTTATTGATGGTTTTTTTTTGCTGCATATGTATTCTATTACAAATATTTTTATTGTTTTTATTGATAATATTCCATAATAATCCATACTAATATACTGTATTAGTTAATTTTACGTATAGTCCGGTGAAACTGTTAAGAACTTGCTAGGTCCATAGCGTAGTTAGATAGAAAAAAAAAGTTTATTCTACATCTAATCGTACGTAATTCGTCTTTACGTAATTTTACTTAATCTGTAGAGATTAATTATATAAAATATTGTTTCTGGTATTAGACAGTTGTAGAGAACAAATGTAATATTTAACAGATTTGCGTTGCATAGTCCTTGTTTGTAACTGATAAAGCTTCCTTGGGTGATTCAGTGTATCCTTTACAACTTGAATTCATTTAAAATGTATGATTTATGCAAATATATTTAATAGTCTAGCGGTTTCTCTAAAAACATGTGTCTCGTTGACTGTAGAATTATCTAATTTTGCAAGTTTTAAAATACGCGCACATAGTATGTAATTATGGTATTTGTATTTTTATTTGTAAAGAATATGGATACACGTCAGGTCCTATGTATTTATTTGGAAGTTACTATCGTTATCGTGCGTTAAATTAATTAATTTATCCCTCGAGGATTCCAAACCCTTTTTTTGGTATATAAATGAAAAAAACGGTAGCCACTTACCGGCCAGTATTTGTGTTATGTGTTATGGGCGTTTCTGTCATACTTTAATAAACACTCACAGTAGTGCGTACCGTGTTCTGATTCAACTGTGTTTTAAAATTCGAACGCGCTCCGACGTGTCGGCGCTACAAAGTATTGCTTTTTTTTTTTTTAATTTAACTCAATGTGGCAATGAAATAAAAATGTTTCTATTCTTGTTTATGGTTATAATTACAACAAACGCGATCGAACAACCGTGCATCGATAATAATAGTATAGATATATCTGACGGTGAAGTGTTCGACGATGGTAGAATTATAAAAAATGGTGTTACGTTCCCGCGAAAAAGTGTATTTACGAAGATCGTTGATGGCGAATTCAAAACCTATGGTTGTCTTTGTAAAGTTAAAAATTGTTTACGGAAGTGTTGTGACTTAGATTCGGTCATGTATTTGAATGGTACATTTAAAAATTGTACCAGTATGCCCGATAATGATATTATATCGAGGCAAGGTTTGAAGTTGTCGTTTATAAATACGTTTGATAGGAATGTTGATCTGGCGAGTTCTAATTTTGGTCTACTTCACGGAAAACCGTGTCAGGAGGTCTACTTGGAAGACGGAGGCCGTTGGTTCCTGCAAGAGGTGTGTTAATTTGTTTCATTTTATTTTCAAAATATTTCATCACCTTTACAAGAATTCGAGTGATTATAGGCTACAATATTTGTGAATTAATTTAGTTTTCTCTAAGTGAAATGATTTTCAGAAACTGCTTATTATTTACGAAGATTATTTGCTACAATTGTGTTTTATTCATGAACTCTACTTTACCATAATATTAGCGTACTTAAAAAACATGAAATTTTGGATACGCTTTGTTAAAGGTACATAAATAGACATAGAGTATTTCATATAGAGAAAAAAATGCCGTTGCCGAGGCATAACTCAGATCAAGATTGATACGAGCCAAGCCGCGGACAAAGTAAACTAGATATATTTATGCAAGAGTATTTTTAATTCAAACAATCTGAACATTATAAACTGAAGTTCCATTCAAAAAACATTCGTAGTTTTTATGAAATGAACAATTATTGTTTATAAAAAACCATTACTGTTCGTATGAAGTAAGTATATTGTACGTAGACGATCAGGTTTTATATAGTTCAATTACCTTGAACAATTTAAATAACTTTTCATACTTCGAGTTACTATGTTATTTTATAAACATACAAAAATAGTTACTACATTAGGTATGCACGTGTGTGCTTGTAATATTATAATGAAACTTACTTTTACAATAATTTATAATATTAGTTAGAATAGGTTATTTAATTTATAAAGTTTTCTACTGTGTACATATTTAATTTTATCTCATGAATTACCATACTTAGTCTCACTTATATATAATAAGTAATACCTAACACGGTATAATATTAACAAGCATTAAAACAAGTTGCAAATATTATAGACAAAATCTTATAACAGGAAATACACAGCAATTGGAACAAAACATAAAAGAGCATTGACCTTTACGAAGCAGTTCTCTTTAGAATTCATGTGCTTCGCAACTGTGTTACTATGTATTTGCTAACTTCTTTTCTGATTTTTGTTTAAATATCGGTTATTACTGAGGCTGCATCTGCGATATAATATTTTATTGTTTGTTTTATTCTTTAATTATTTTCATGACTCTCAGTTGAACAATTTATAAATCAACTGAATCAAATCCAGCTAGTGGAGAATGAACTATAAAGGATAATATAAAAGCCATCTCCATACCAACTTGCTCATGTTATTTCAAATCATTTTAATCTATCTCTGATATACTTATTTAAATTTATATTTATAACTAGCTGTGCCCGCGACTCCGTCCGCTTGGAACCTAATGTGCTAAAACAGGGATTAATGAAATTATCCGACTGTTTACTTATCTGCTATTCTCTTGTACTTATGCCGCGTCGTCATTAAAATTACAATAACTTTTAATAGAGTGAACCGATTTTAATTAAATGAAAAATTTGTTACTCCTAGTCCTTTATGATTTTCTTGCTGAGGTTTTATTGTGAACTCAGTGCTTTAGCAGTGATCATACAACAGACAGACAGACATTTCTAAAAATAATTGATATGTATTTTATTACTTACTGGCCTCTGCCCGCGACTTCGTTCGCGTGGAATAGATACACTAACACGCAGCAGTTCTCAAAAAGAAAAAACATCCCGATTTTGAAACATCTTTCATCTGTGCTCCGCTCCTATTGGTCTTAGCGTCATGATATATAGCCTATAACTATTTTTGATGAATGAGCTATATAACACTGTAAGAATTCTTGTAATCGGACTAATAGTTCCTGAGATTACCCCCTACAACGTCACAAACTCACAAACTTTACCTCTATAATATTAGTATAGATTCCTAGACACCTGCTATTCACAAAACTTTATAAAGTACAGACACCTTAGATTTATATTCTTATTTATATAGACAAAAGAAAAGATCGAAAACTTTAACAAAAAAGAATCGACTTCAAAAGGTTTCTTCCTAAAAAGATCACCATCATGTCTTGGATGGTCCAAGAGTTAGGCACCTAACTAGTTTTATAATATCATGAACCTACCAATACCTCGTTTCTTATCAAACTTTAAACAGCTATCTGCTGTAAAATAGGATCCCTTTGAAGATATCAAGACTCAGATCGGTTTAAAAATGTAGAAGTTTTGAATTAACAAACATAAAAAGCCAGCCAATTGAGTACCGCCTTCCTCTTTTCTGAAGTCGCTTAAAAAGATTTATGTAGTCAATTTAACTTGTAATCAAATATTAATATGATTTCATTGTGTACTTAGTCTTTTATTTTATTATCAGTTCTTTATAAAAGAATCCATGCGTAGTGATCACACATTTTTGTTACTATAAAATGAAGAAAAGATTCATGTAGTTCATATGTCGTAGAATACTTACTGAGTTTTGTTTCAAACTCTAAAGACTCTAGAGATATGGCCAGTGACAATGAACTGCTACTCTTGAGGATTATAAAAACTCTTAGATCAATGCATGTTGCACATAACACCATTAATGCTAGATCGAAAAGGTACACATAAATTAAGAGCATTTTAAAATCTCAGGTTAACTTTGTGACGAAATGCTTAAGATGATTTAGGGGATGAAAAGAAATTGAATCAGAAAGACTTCATAGGATTTTGCGGAAAGTTTTAAAGTTTTATTGAAGAAAGGATTAGTTGCCTCGAAGCCGTCGCATGTAAATTCTACCATCCTATTCTTAGTGACTAAAAAGCTTTCAATTGTAACATTACTAAATTTAGTGGGATTCCAGATTAGATAGATAGATAGATCCAGTGAGAAAACTAGACAGCTACCTGATAAAAATCAATCACAGACTTCGTTCAGGAACAGCTTCTTTTTCGAACTGACTACGTTGTTGACCTACACGGATCTTTACAGCTTCACTGAAGTATCTAACATGACAGTGCGAAAACTGCTGTTTTAAGCCAGAAGTTATTGTCGCGTTGATTTTTCCGTGTTCCTCTTTCTAGTATGTCCATATTCCATATATCGTAAACGGTGATACGAATTATCAGCTAAAGGATGTTTCGAGTTCGTTCATGTGGGTTTATGTATATAAACACAATTGTAATGATTCAATTATATTTTTATTCCTTATTCCTAACTCAATCATTGTTTACGTGTTATATACCGTTCAACATAATAACTATAAATCGTATAGGTAATTAATTTTTATTTACTGTGTTATTTTGTGCTCTGTAATGTATTTAGTAGACTGAATTAGGTTTCCTTGTTACATGTTACTAATTGTTTACGGCAGTTCTACAAGCGAATTATTTTTTAAATTATAAAATATCAACGTAGTTAGTTAAGCCAAAACAGTATCTGTGTAGACAACTATCTATCGTAGACATTTACATCTCGGATTTTCCGGTAGTATTTAATCCTCGTTGGGCCGATCTATCCTCTTTAGCTCGATATTATAGTAGGTAATAAAATTGTATCGTCTTCGTATTAAGAAGTATTCATACAATACACAATACAAATGTTAAATAATATATATCATGAATCTTTACCGTTGTTCCTCTTTACTGGCATCCCGCCGTGATTTTGTATGGGTTTACTATCGGAGAAAACGACGACTATATAATGACATAAAATAACAACTGAACAACTGGATCTCAATTTGTCAATACTTTTACGACCTTCCAATTTCATTCTGTCTCACTCACCTTTTTACACGGAATTTTTAACCCAAATTCTTCACTTTACCGTACGATTTTTCATGAAAACATAACAAAAATAATTTGTTTTTTAGGTCTAGTCGCTCAGACATCATGGGCTTACGTACATTCGGTAAATGTTTTATATTTATATAGAAGTAACTACTGTTTGTGACTTCATCCAAGTGGAATATCTATTTTGGTCTAACGGTACCACGCAGCGGAAGCTCTCAAAAGGAAAAAATCTGCGATTTTGAGGATTCTTCATTAGTACTACGTTCCTATTGGTCTTAGCGTGACGATGTATAGCTCAAAGCCTTCTGTTAACGCGCATTATGTTTAGATTTCCTCTCTTCCTTTCCTATATGGCACTAACGCTCGAATCGTCCCACGGTCGTTACGTAAAAACGCATACAACGCAAAATTGGAAAAAATTGCTTGGAGTCTCCATTACACTGTGTTCTTTGAACTTTAGTGAAAAACAACGTGATATATAATAATTATAACGTCATCGAATGAAGTGAATAAGAATCAAACCCACCACATCAGGATCGGTGAGTCCACGTTACCCCCGCTGAACCAGCACCTATTTACGCAACACACCATCACCACCTTTCTCAATAAATGAACAATAACTACCTAACACTGATTTTTTTTTTAATCGGACCATTAGTTCCTGAGATTAGCGTGTTCAACCAATTAAACAAATCCTCCAGCTTTATAATAATAGTATAGATTTGTAAATTTAATAAGTAAATGAATAAATATGTATAAGCGGATATGTGTTCGAAGATGCTAGTACGCTGAGCCTGGAAAGGAAACTGGTTCAGTCTCGGCGGAGTCCCATCTTAATAAGAATTTCCACCCATATCTAGTAAAAGATATACAACCGGTTTGCATTCTATATTACAATTATGTTACGTACTAATCACTACATAAAACTTAATACCACACATGTGCATAGTATCATTTGCGCACACATAGCTCTCCGTGTGTCGAGTGGAAATCGTCGCTGGAGAAGTAACCTATTTGAGCATATATACTGACTCGAAACCCATTTGTTACAGATACAATTGTTTTCTTATATTATAGACGCAAACGCAAACGAATGAGTGGGTCACCCGATGTTAAGTAATCACCGCTGTCCATAGACACTTGCAACAACAGGGGAGTCGCAAGTGCGTTGCTAACCTGTGATTGGGGGAGGGGCAACGGGAGGGGAGGGGCGAGGTGGAGAGGCGAGGCAGAAGGGAGTTGGGTATCCAGCGCTCTCACTCACCGAACGAAACACAACAATGCGAGCACTGTTACTTCACGTCGGTTTTTCTGTGCGTCAGGTGGTAGTACCTCAGATGAGCCGACTCGGTCATGCTGAAACCAGTAATAGCGTCAGCGTGGCTCTACCAACTCTAAAGCTCACCTCTCTAGTTTATTCACAAAAGAGACTTTACTACACACTTCCATAGAATCTTGGCTTCCTCATTTGCACCTGGCACACAAGATTCTATGCAAGCAACCCTGATCCAATCTATTAAGCTGTATCTGATCGATAACAGTTTCTCGTTATGATTCATTTCGATCACATTCCATCAACAAGTTGTTGCAAGTCTTCTAGCGATCCATACGTTAAACAATTGGGTGATAAAGCTTACCTCATTAGAATTGCGAACTTGTTGATTGGCATATGTCCGGAACGTTCTCTGTTTGCGATTACATTAGAGATTAAATTACTGTTATTAAACCATGGTATATGAAGCGGCTCAATTTGAACAGTGTTATATGTTCTCTCCATTTTAAAAATTATGTACATTTGAATTTGGCGAACAGTTTTGTAAGATTTGGTTTAATTTTAACATTTGAACCCCTTAAAATTGACGCTCTTGCAAAGTGATCAGCCTTATTTTCTTCATTAGAACGAGTGTGCGAATCTGGGGCGGAAACTTAGTAATTTATATTATCATTCCTACAAGGAAAACGCAAGGTACAATGTATTTGATAATAATTTATTAGGTAGGTAGCATTACGCATCTTGCGGGTGTCGCAACAAAGAATATTCCTGGAACTTTCTGCGATTATTTTATTTATTTTACATTATATTTATGTCTAAACTAATAAACTTGGAGGATGTTATCCTGCCTTGAAAATTTAAAAAAACTTTAAAATTCTTCCGCATCTTCGCCTATCGGGTCCGATTGTGAATTTAAACTATTCTTGAATCCACTTGAACACAATTTTTTTTATCAAAATCTGTGCAGCTGTTTAGGAGGAGTTCAGTCACATACACAGGGACAGAAGAAGTATATTTATAAACATAAGTGTTCTTGATATTTTTAATACTCTTTGAGTCCTATCGTCTCATCACGGCGGAGAACATGATGACGACATTTTATAACTTTTTGGAACGATTCAAACATAATCGCGTTTTTTACGGCAATATTTAATTCATTTCATTTTCATTCAAATATATTATACTTTTTCTAAGAACACGAAAATCACAATAATAGGCTACTTGGTATAAAATAATAATAACATAATTATAATACGTGTACTTTTGAATTAATATACAAGCTTTTTTATGGAATAAGAGGCAACGAGCAGGCAGGTTACCTGATGTTAAGTGATCACAGCCGTCCATAGACACTTGCAACACTAGGGGAGTCGCAAGTGCGTTGCCAGGTAGTGTTTGGGGGAAGAGATAAGGGAAGGGGAGGTGGGCCTCCGGCGCTCTCACTGACCGAACGAAACGCAACAATACAAACACTGTTACTTCACGTCGGTGTTTCTATGGGTACGGTGGTATTACCCCAGGTGAGCCGACCCATTCATGCTGAAACCAGTAATAGCTTCCGTACGGCTATACCACTTACAAAAAATGTATGTACGTTATTTATTCAATTGAAATTTTGAAATGGAAATTGGCTAAATAAGCAATTCCTAATTTCATATTGGTTAGTAATAAATTCAAATAAAATATCGTTATGGTCACTCATTTTCTATAACACAACACATGAATGAAAATGTGAGTAATTTAATTCATAATTAAAAATATATACGTTGTCGTCTTTGCGTTTTTATGACTCATATTAAAGAGCAATTAAAAAAGATGATGCGTGAAATACTCAATGATTGTTGGTTCTCTATTGTGTGTCATATTTTATTTGCGGTTCATTGTAGAGCATGGCAATTATGTACAACATGGATTTTCATTACTGTATATCAAATATTATCCTTCATAGTCAAACGAGTGTCAAATTTGTATCAGATTGAGTCGTGGCTATCATGTTAATTTCACATTACCGCTTCTTCGCTTAAATATAAGTTAATATCTTTATTATTTTGTCAAATTTCCTTTCTCTTTATGTACTGTTATCGACCAATCGTAACTTATTTATTTAACACTTTACTTTTATACATAAAAATCGAACCCGTTTTTTTATTGACGTGGAAAAATTCCTAGGGATAGACTACTCTCCCGGGGGATAGAGTGGGTTATGTCCGACTTGCACGGACTAAAACCCCACAGTGTACCATCAGCCGCATTGTAGGAACGGCCAGAGATCGTTCCTGCTATCTACCTGAGAACCGCCCCTGCGGCAGCTTGACAAGGTGATCGCCAAGCTCCATGCTAATAGGAAGGCAAGCTGGGTACACATCCACTTAATCTTTTTAAATCTTAATCTTTGCCTTATGATAGTAACATAGATGTAAGTTTTCCTGACATTTGCTAAAAGAATAGATGGTTATAAACCAGTGACAGTGGCTTTCTTTTAATTTGTCACTTTTCGGAATCCGCTAGTCATTTTCAGAAGTTGAAAGATAAGAGCTGGAAAGACAACGACGACCTCTCATCGATTAACGGTCTTTCGGTGGTTACTGATCCTAAATTATACAGTATCTTACTACCAGACATTGGATAGACACTTTATTGAGTTACTCCAAAATAATTAAGTGGATAAAATCAATAGCAGTTTATAATATCTAATAGTAATAATAAAACTATTTAACTTTATTTAAACTTTCCAAGAGTATACTAAAAAAGAAAATAAGATCAAAATACGATGAGGCAATTAAATAAAATGACAATTGAACGGCAATCTGTCAGTTCAGTCAATATGTTTGAAAATCTCCCACTGCTCACTCACTCACTTTTATATGGAGATTTTTTACCCAATTTTCTGATTTTCTTTCATGTATGCTTTGTCTTGGCGACCAAACACAATAAAACAGAATTAGCTAAATAGATGCAGCCGTTGCCAAGTTACGTGCTTACAAACATTCGGCAATTAATATATAATATACATATAAATACTTCTGAATTGATGACTGATATACATACTATTTCTTTTCTCAAGAATAATAAATAAATAATGACGTCATAATTTTATGAAATGGTAGCGCTAATATAGTGCAGAGCGCAAACATTATTATAGGAATTAAAAACATTTTTAACCATAGACCCGACGACTATTTGCGTCCAAACGTAAATATTCAATTCAAAACTCGCAGGAGCATGCACGTACGTGAAACGAATAAGTCGTCTGGGTGACGTCAGAATCTGTTTCAAGCGTGTTCCGTAACCATGAGTAGAATACTTGTATAAAAAACACCATAAAATGTACAAAATAACTTGATGGTATTTCCAACCATACACTGACACTAAGCTTTACAGTAAGGAAAAACTTAAAGTGCATAAATAATATTCTTAATCTTCTAATTTCCTTAGTTCATCATCGATTATATTTATTTAAAATCAAAACGCTGGTGATCAAACGTCATTCCTACAACTAAATATGTATTCATACATATATAAAGCTATATTGGCTTCAGTGGGAAGCTATGGTAGCTCAGTTCGAAGCGATGATGGCTCAGTTCGTAGCGATGATGGCTCAGTTTAAAGCAATCATGGCTCAATTTGTAGCAACGATGTCTCAGTTTCAAGCGATGGCAGCTTAATGGGAAGTAATAATCGAATAACGCATCAATATATGTATTTCCGAATGCTGGAATGAGCCAATGCTTGCAGTATCATAGTAGTAATGCGTTATCCTAATATTCGTCTACCTATTTTAGGTAGAACATTTCTTGATAAACACTTATACATTTGTTTTGATACCTGTACTTCACAGTTACTGCTCCTCTAAGATTTTTTTTTATATCAGACAAACGAACGTTCGGTTCACCTGAAGTTAAGTGATCACCGCCATCCATAGATATTAGCAACGCCAGGGGGATGAGGTCGTAAGTGCGTTGCAAGGCTGTGTTGGGGAAGGGAGCGGGAAGAGGGAGAGGGAGAAGGAAGGGGAGAGGATGTGGGCCTCCGGTAGTCTTACTGATCGAACGAAAGGCAACAATGCAAGCACTGTTACTACACGTTGGTTTTCTGTGAGACGGTGGTGGTACGCCAGCCAAGCCGGCCCATTCATACTGAAACCATTTAAAAAATTCCATCTAATTTTATCAACATAGAACGTGCACGATACGTATCTTTGAAGTTTTAATAGCAGAATAATTCGTGACATCAAACAAATTTCGGAAGTAATTTGTAAACGTTATTTCACAGGCTGTTAATCCAGTAGTCTCGGGTAACACACAGATGTTTACGGGTTTGCGGAGATAATTGTTTTTCAAGATGTGTTAGCGCAATTTGATAAAACAGTGGATGGCAAATCGGGACTCGTGATCCAAATGCGGCTATTACACTCATTGGCTGTGATTCTTCCATAAAATGTTTCGTGTAACCATGAAATATTACATATTGACTTGCCTTGTAAGACATGAGTAAATTTTAGAAACGCAGGCCTACAGGTGAGAGACACACTTTAGAATACCCCAATAGTGTAACTAATCACTCCCAAAAAACAATACGTATTTAATTGGGGTGTAAGGAGTGTCGAGTAACATCTTAAGACTTGAGACACCCAAGCCAACCTCACCTGCACGTGGTGCACCCTGCTGATCAACGAACGAGGCAATGGCGATAGCGGGGTGGTAGGGTTTATACAGCCCGACTGGGCCGCAAGCACCATGTACATGGCGAAAAAGCCCGTCATAGTGACTCGCTTTTGCGCGTCGCGTTTCGGGATCAGCCTGTGCATATCCAGTACCGGGTGACTTTAGTCATTATGGCCGGCGTGATAGTGGCGACCGACGATGGATGATCTGTCTCGCGGTGGTCGCCACTGGTCTTGGATTGTACTATGCTTACCATCAGGCATAGTGCAGTCACTTTGTTGTGCTTCAATAAAAAAAATATATATATTAATCCTAATTCCCTAATCCACAAAGTCCCAAAACATATTACCGATTTACTGGATTGTGAATTTAAGCGCCATGTCAAGCGGGTTTTGATATCACAAAGCTATTATAGAGTGGATTAATATATGAACGATGGTGATATCTGGAATTGACTCCTCACTGTGCATCCAAAAAAAAAACGATTGCGATGTGTAATCTATACTAATAATAGGTCTTTACTATAGGTACTTACTTATTTTTTTAATTGCCGTTCTGCAGTACTAGCCATTTCAAATCAAAATAATTTTTATTTGGCTAAGAATTCTAATTTCAAATTAATTTTGTTTTAAAAACATGGAATTCTTTTTCCAGAAGTAGTAGTTTGTTTATTGATTAGTGTTACATTTTCATCGCATTTCGATCTTGTTTATCATCATGGATACGTTAAAAATCGAGTAATTATGGAATATGAGTACCGTCGTGGCAGCAACGCGGCACAAGCGGCACGTAACATCAACGACGTTTACGGAGCTAACACTACAAACCAATGCACCACCTGTTATTGGTTTACTCGCTTCCGTTCTGGGAAAAATGAACCTAGCGGTCGTCCTAAGACTTTGGTCGACAATGACGAATTAAAGGCGATTGTGTGGAAGCTGATGATAAATAATCTACAACTGAATTAGCAGCAGCTTTCGACGTTAGCGTCAAAACAATATTGGTCCATTTGCGTCAAATTTGCAAGGTAAAAAAGCTTGGCAAATGGGTGCCCCACAAACTCAGTGATCGCTAGCGCGAAGTACGCGTAGAGACGTGCCTTGTACTGCTCAACAGACATACAAATGAAGGAATTTTGAACCGCATTGTTACCTGCGATGAAAAATGGATTCTGTTTGATAACCGCTAGCGCTCAGTAAGTTGGTTGGGTCCTGGTTCAGCACCTAAGCAATGCCCTAAACTAAAACTTACCCTTAGAAAAGTGATGGTCACTGTTTGGTGGTCTAGCGACGGTGTGATTTATCACAGCTTCTTACCAAACGGGGTGAGCATAGTAGCAGATGTGTACTGTAAAGAACTGAACACAATGATGGAGAAGTTGACACATCTCCAACCAGCAATGGTCAATCGCTCGTCTCCGCTGCTCCTGCACGACAACGCACGACCTCATACTGCACAGCAGACGGTCTCCAAGTTGCAAGAACTGGGCTTGGAAGTTCTCCGTCATTCGCCCTACTCACCAGACCTTGCGCCTACAGATTACTACTTTTCCAGTATTTGGATTACTCCTTGGCGGGAAAAAAATTCAATACCCGAGAGGCAGTACAAAATACCTTTGAAGAATTTGTTGCCAGCTGATTTCTTTAAGAAGGGCATCAATAAACTGCCACTGCGTTGGCAAAGATGCATTGATTGCATGGGTGATTACTTCGACTAATACAAATAAAAAATACATGAAAAAAATTAGTTTAAATTTTTTCATACAAAACGGCAATTTCATAGGTAAAGACCTAATATTATAAAAATGTAATGTTTGTAAGTTTGTTACATTGTAGGGGGCAATCTCAGGAACTACGGGTCAGATTTGAAAATGATTATTAGAGAGCTCATTTACCGAGTAAGGCTATAGGCTATATCATCACACTAAAACCAATAGGAGCGGAGCACCAATTGGTTTTTCTCGATGACTGGATTGTTTTCCGAACCTGTGGTGGTTTTGATATTCGTAAGTGCCTATTGAATAAAGTATTTTTGATTTTGAATTATAGTTATAAAATATCTCTATAAAAGTAAAGCTTATGTTTAAAAAAGGCTCATTGAATAAACTTCAATATCTATTGTTTATTTCCGGCATTTTTGGATGACGAGTTTGTAGACCATTGTGCTATCATAACTGACACGAGGTGCGTGCAAGCATATTAATGTATCTTACACCAAACTGTTACAAGGATCGGATTAGTCCGGTGAAGCTGTTAAGATCTTGCTAGATCAATAGCGTAGTTATTTCGAGAAAAAAAAATATTACAAAGTCGTATATTAGCAAAAATTTGTACCAAAACAAATAGTCACAGTAATAATATATGTATTCATGTTATTGGAATCGCTACGAAATACGACATCTTATAGTTTCAAAACGCACATTTCTCAGAAGTCATCAGATAAATGTTACATTATAGCCTGTTCTATTAATGTCGCTGATAGGTTAACAGAAATATGAATCACTATGCTACTTCATTATGAAGTATAGAAACAACTAGCACTGTCCAAGCTTCTTTGATGTGTAGAACTTCAAATTAATAAGAAAGATTTTTTTATATCATAGGTGGCAAACGAACAGGTCGGTCACCTGATGTTAAGTGATCACCATCGACCATAGACACTTGCAACACTAGGAGAGTCGCAAGTGCGTTGCTAGCCTGTGTTAGGGGAGAGGGGGACAAGAAGGGAAAAGGAGAGGGGAAGGGTGAGGAGAGGTGGGCCTCCGGTGCTCTCACTGACCAATCGAATCGCAAGAATGCACGCGCTGTTACTTCACGTCGGTTTTAAAATAAGAAATACTTACGCTTACGCTCCAATATAGTTGGTTTTATTCACGTTCAAATGTATTAGTTTGTCTATCTGATAAATGTTGGCGCCGTTCGTAGAATAAAGATTTATATTTTTAATCTAATTACAAATTTACTCTTCAGTACCTTCAAAAGAGAAGCATATTAAAACAGTTAGTATAGTAAAATAATCTTGTATGTATTTTACTTTAAAACAAGCGTTATTTTGAATAATACAATTGACAGACCAGCTTTGATTGAAATTAACAAATATTCTAAATAATCTTCTTTAATTAATACTAGTATTTGTTCGCGGTTTCTGTCGCGTTAATCTAGATTTAAGCTATTCTGGATGAAAGGCAACCTATATACCTTTTGTACCCCTGACAATATGTATGTACAATTTATAATAATCAGTTGAGTAATTACGGCGTAAAAGTGTACAAAAGAACAAACTGACATTCGTAAAAATGTATAATATAGGTTAGAATTACTGTCATTTACAAGTAAGGTAGGTAATGGATGCCAGAGGGCGGATGTCCGGCGCAACACGGCGCGGGGGGTTCCACAGAGGTCGGCGTTAGGGCCACTCCTGTGAAACATGGGCTACGACCGGATGCTCCGCGGCGCGCTCCCTTTTGGAGCGCGCCTCATCTGCTACGCTGACGACACCCTAGTCGGTAGCCCGAGGGAGGAAATTAAGATCCTATTGCGCCTGGCCACGGAGACTGTCACTCTCGTGGTTGGGCGCATTAGAAGACTGGGCCTTGAGGTGGCTCTCGAGAAGACCGAGGCCCTAAAGGAAGGGGCCACCTCCGAGGGCCCACATATATGTTGAGGGAGTCCGTTTAAGGGGCCCCATATCAAGGGGCTCGGACCGCGCATTGTCAGGGTGGCAGCGGCGCTTGGACGAATTCTTACCAATACGGGGGGGCCGGGTGCCGCCTGTCGCCGCTTTTACATGGGAGTAGTGCGGTCCATGGCCGCCTACGGGGCACCGTTATGGGTTGACTCCCTCAATGCCACCAATATCCGTGTGTTGCGAGCCATGCAGCGTACTGTGGCGTTGAAGGTGATACGGGGTTACCGGACGGTGTCCTCTGCGGCGGCCATGGTACTGGCCGGCTCCCTTCCCTGGGAGCTGGAGGCGGAGGTGCTTGCCGCCGTAATACGGCGGTTAAGAAACGGGTGGGGGAGCCTCTAGCTCCCGGGGAATTGGAGGAAAAAAGAAAGGTTGAGAGAGGGGTGAGATTGTAGAGGTGGGGGCGGGACCTGGCGGACGCGCAGTACGGTAGATATACTATTGACAGCTAGATTTTATTCATAGAAGACTTTTTTAACTGAGATTTCAGGCAATGAAAAAATATAGCTAGAATAAGGAGGTAAATTTCACTGCCACTGTCCAAAAAAAAATAGCTCAGATGGAAATTGGTTGCTTCCAAAATTTATGTTACCCCAGTCGGAATCCGAGTATATATAGTTTTTTTTTTAATGATATTTTCGTGAGCCAAACCTAACAATTTATTTTAATTAAAAAAATAACTTTATTATTATAATTATAAGAGAGATATCTTTTTTAATATATATGTATATATATGTGTATATATATACTTAAATTAAAAATGCTAAGTTTGTGAGGCAAAATATTTTTTAAAGAACCGACTAGGCTCAGTCGCCCAGGTACTATAATCAAAATACTTTTTATTTTTAAACTCTTTTTTGGTGGATGCACAGAGACGCGTATCATTTCCAGGCGTTACCATCGTTTACATATTGATCCATCATGTAATAATATAAGCCTTTAGACATTAAAACCCGCTAGATGTACTACTTGAAGTCACTTTGTTATGATTAGTAGAATTTAGAAGTAAACAAATATAATGAGTATTGTCTGGCAAAAGCTTTCTTCCTCTATACATATGGCCTTCACCTGAATGCTACAATTATTATGATTATTTCTATATATACTATGAATTTATGTTTTCCTTGTTCTACCATCAAGGCTATAAAGTATGATGTTTATGTGTGATGTCTATTTATACGCTCGGATAAAATGTAGTGTTTAATTTGTCTGGTTAATGTGTAGGAACATCTATGCGTACGCTTTCTGAACTATTAAGAATGCTTTTGTTTCCTGGTCGCCATTTATTTGCAACTAGTTTGTGCCCGCGGCTTTAATTGTGTCTATGTAGATTTAACCTATATCCCCGGAACAATATTTTATTCTGTATAAAAGGCCCTATGCCCTTTAAATAACATGTATACAAATATTTCGTAACGATCGGTTGTGTTGTTAAGTGGAAGCGTAACAAATAGACATACATTACTAATCATAATATTACTTAGGATTTGGATTCCACAATAAACCAATAAGCTGCATGATTTTTCGTGGGAAAAGTCTGGAACTGGCCACTTATAACAAAAATTAATTACATTTGAAAATGGAACGCTTCAGCTCTCACTTGTTTTTCACGTTTTGGCGCCATTTTGAATATTGTCTACCTCGAGATACCTCGTGAACATTTTTGTAGCGTTTATTACGATTTTAGCCGTAGTTTGGCTAGTAAGCAGAGTGTAGTTCGTTTTCAAACTGCTTTTGAGAATAAAGTACGATGCAAGTAGACCGTTTATAGATATCTGGTTTGTAGAAATTCAACGCGGTCGTGTTTATCTTAGCGACGAATTTTGTGATGGTCATCTGTATATTCTTATGAACAATAAAAATTTCGATACTGTACATCGAATAATCAAAACATGTGACTTACTATGAAGTTTCCATATTCTTGACGTAGGTATAAGTCAGATATAATCAATAATAAAAAAAACATTGAATGTGAAAAAACTGTCTCCTCAATAAATATCTCACATCCTCCCGTCGACACACTCTAGGAGAATATTTTGGGACACAATAAATTAATTTTTGACCAGTTAACGTATTTTTATCTTATTCATTCCAGACATTTTAAGTGCCTCACGTATATATGAAAATAGATTCTTAAATATTTAATATCATCTTGACTACTATAATTGTCTAATGTATAATTTACAATGTTAATATATTTAAATATCGTTTGGTCGTTGGTATAAAAACACGTTTTATTAGAGTAATAAAATTACAATACAGTAAAAAAAGGCGTGTTGTTCTTCTGGTGTTAAGTGGTTAATATATGGACGAAGACGGTGATCATTAAAAGGCCAGCAACGCACTTGCGACTCCCCTGGTGTTGCTAGTGTCTATGGACGGCGGTGATCATTTACCATCAGGTGACCCGCCTATTCGTTTGCGTTTGGGTTTCTATAATATAAAAAAGAAGAAATGGTTAATTGCCTAACGTAAATTACATAATGAATTATATAATTAACATATCACGATTATATATAATAACATCTTTTAGAATAAATTTGACATATGTATCAATCATCACAAGACCTAATAATCTTTACTAATATTATAAATGTGAATGCGCGTTTGCCTGTTGAATAGGTTAAATCTACAACAACGCGTACGAAGCTGGGAGCAAATGGTAGTATTAAATATTTAAATATAGCTTTCTCGAATTCCTTAAAATAGACTCTCTGTCAAATGCGTTTCAAACATACATACAACACTCTTTATGTATTAGTAAAATGAGTATCTGATATGAAAAAGTATGATTCTCTTTCACAAGAAAGAATAATATGTAGGTGCATATAATGACAGATGTAATTAACATATTTGAACAGATTAATCATCAAATAAACAGATATAGTAAGGGCAATTATGGTCATCGTTTAAACAATTCTGATATGAAGCAGTCGAAATCGAATATACATCACAACACTATGGGAGTCGTCAGTGCGTTGCCAGCCTGTGTTTGGGGGAAAGCGAGAAGGGGAACGGGGGAGCGTGAGGGGGCGACGAGACAGGGAAGCCTGGGAGGAGAGGTGAGGGGAGGTGGTTCTCCGACGTTTTCAGTAACCGAACGAAGAGCAACAATGCCTTGCACTGTTACTTTACGTCGGTGTTTCTGTGGACCGGGTGGTGGTACCCCGGATGAGCCGGCCGGCCCATTCATGGTGAAACCAGTTATAGGTCTAGCGTGACTCTATCGCTGTTACGTAGTGGCTTCTGTATTTTATTCATAATCTTGTATTATTTTACTCTATATATTTGTAATACTGGAAGCATTTTACGTAATATAGTTCGGTTATTCTGCATAAGTGAAGTCGGTGGAGAATAATACCACATACTGTGAATTCTAAGATGACATAAAAACTCCCTAGAAAGTTCTAACAAGGATGCCACCATGTTTTGGCATAATATAATAGTAATAATAATGCCATAATCACAATTATGTGATTATTACTAGTACCAGTGATGGCCACGAGTGTTCCAGATTATTGCTGCCGAGGAAGTAATAACATTATAAGTTTCTTGGGATAATTTTATATTTATTTATAATAAAATAAATTAAAACAACTTTGTTATAGTGTTAGAAAAATAGTTGTTTGAAAATGAATAGAAATAAAATAAATAAAAAACGATTTTATCTTAATTTAAGTTATACGAATTAGGTATCTTTAAATTGTAGTTTCATCATTTTCATTTGAGCTATTTTCTAAAAGATTACGAAATATTTTCAATAAATTACTTATCAAATATTTCCAGAATGATTTAACAAAATCTCTTAACAATCTGAGAAACGCCTACAATATTTAAATAGCAATATGTATTTTACGCTTCATTGTCTTTCAAACTGCAAGGAATTAAAATATTTGGATTCATTTGATAACTATTATTTACACTGAGTGTGTGTATATTTGAAAAAATTAAGTGATTATCTTTTGTATTTTACTATTTAATTTCTTTTAAGTCAGGCACATTAGTTAATAATTATATTTTACTTTTATTAACAAACATAATCGTTACCAAAGAACGTGCTGCAGAATAGTATTAATATACAATCTTTTATATATGTATGTAATTCTTACACAAAGTTTACGCAAACGAACATGTGTGTCACCTGATGTTAAATGATCACTACCTTCCATAGCCACTTGCAACACCAGGGGAGTCGCAAGTGCTTTGCCAGCCTGTGTTGGGATGGTGACGAGAGGAAGGGAAGGAGGAAGGGGAAGGGAGGATAGGTGAGTCTCCGGCACTCTCACTGACCGAACGAAACGCAACAATGCAAGCACTGTTAATTCACGTTCGTTTATTGTGAGAGGGTGGTACTACCCCGGGAGAGCCGACCCATTCATGCTGAAACCAACAATAGCTACAGCTTGGCTCTACCACCTACAAAAACTAAAACGTAAAAGAAAAAAAGAAACAACAATATATAGGTTCGTTAACAGTGCATTAGTGAAATGGTTGGAAAATAATAAATACCACGGAGCATGAATTCTGAAATAACACAAATATTTCCTGGAATGTTATAGAAAGAGAACCACCATTTTGTTGGAGCACTGAAATTATCATAAGACACTTGTAACATTATTATTGAGTAGTCCATTCGCTGATAACCGAACATTACCTACCGAAAAGGGCCGAGCTGTGAATGCCTATGTTAGTATTACCCTACTAACTGATAATCTCGTCCATATGGATAAGTAGTGTAAAACATGGTTGCCTCCATACTTGGAATGACATACCTCCTCCTATTCGTAACGTTACATAAGGATTTTTTTTTCGAACTGACTACGCTATTGACCCAGCAAGGTCTTAACAGCTTCACCGGACTACTAAGGCGAGCGCTTAGGGCACTCAGCCGATTTTATTTGACAACTAGCTCAAGGGTGCACGGCAGACCTCGGATTGGGCTGTTGCCCGATAAATGCAGTTCGCGACCTATCTGAGCTGATCTAAGCCTACTATTCATACATATATGAGTTGTTGGAACATATATGTGTACCAAGCATACATACCTCAACAACTCTTATATATATTTCGTATCGGATAATTTTCTAAACTATTTCAATTCGATAAGGGAGAGAAACAAAACCCTTCCACTCTCATGTGTAAGCGTGTATGCGTGCACGCGTGTGGAGGTAATATATGTAATGTTGTTGCAGTGATGTAAGATTTTTTGTAAGTGTATCGTGCGAGCAGCGCACTCAAGGGCTCCACGCCGATGGAACGGACCTAGGCTTGAGCCGCTGCCGAGGGGGGCTTAATTTGATAGTACACACGGAACTCTTGTAACGGATTGTAAGGAATCTCTTCCAGGCGGAAGTAACAAGACAATAAAGTAACAATATACAATCCATGCACTATCCTATTGTCTCATCGCAATGTTTTCTTCAAGTAGTCAACGTACACTCATTACAGGATTCGAACCGACGTCGAATGACTCGCCCGTGACGTAATTAAAAGCACAATTTCCCTTGAATGATGAATGTTTTTAGGTGTGCGCAATAATTATATATCAAAAAGTCATGGTCACTTTATTTTCATATAAAAGCAGGAAAGTACATTACAATAACAATGCAAGTGAAATGAACCGGTTCACCTTTGCATGAATAAATTTTTAAAATTAAACCGTAAAGGATTAATTCGAAACTTCGTGGAATATATGAATAACTATGAATATAAATCACCAACAATTCTATTAAAAGATATGGATTTTTTTCTTTGTCAAAATTACTATCAAGGCGCGTTGGTTGTTTTGTAATAGATTCCTTATAAAGTAAGACTGTTGAATATGGAGCCAAACATGATTTACGCGACTTATCCATCATTAGTAAGGTATTACTAACATATGCATTCACAGCTCGGCCCTTTTCGGTAATGTTCGATTATCAGCGAACGGGTTACTCACTTTCGATACCCAATTCTCGTCACGACACCTTATCCACTCACAATATCACTTCGCATACTTTTTGGTCTCTGATGTTAACTTGTATGATGATTAGATAATCTTAACCTACTCGGGTAATTGGGCAATAAAAAACAAAAATAATATTTAAAATAACACTGGTAATTCCAGATATTAATGACTTCAAACGAAAAAAAAAACAATGTCTTGGACTTTATAATATTAATGATGATGACATTAACTACAATAAAATAAAAACATCAGACGGAGGGTCTGGTTTCTGCTGTTCTATACTAATATATAAAGCTGAAGAGTTTGTTTGTTTGTTTGTTTGGTTGAACGCGATAATCTCAAAAACTACAGATCCGATTTAAAAGTTTCTTTTGGTGTTAGATAGCTCATTTATCGAGGATGGCTCTAGGCTACATATCATCACGTTAAAACCAAAAGGAGCTAAGCACTAATGAAGAATGTCTCAAAATCGGGCTATTTTGGAAGCTTCCGCTGCGTGTTAATGTCAGTATTATATGCGTTGCCATGGTAACGCGATAACATTCTATCAAAAATATTTTCATGGTTTATTTTGTATTCCTATTAAAAAAGTTTATTCCACGTTAGTTTTGTTTTCGATTTTTAATTATACGTGTTAATATCGTATGTTAATATCGCAAACATTTCTTAAGTTTATTTTGTGTTGTTATTCAGAAAGTTTAGTAGTAATAATATTCGTTCAATAAGACAGTCGAAGGAATTAATCCATACAGTCAATTCTGAAGTTGTTAATATAATTAGTTTTCTTCTATGTCCAAGTTAATGTAAAGGTATAAGCGCCGAATCCTCTACATAATATAACGTAATTTTTTATCTTCTTAATCTTCAAGACCATAGAATTAATGCTTCGTGGTTTTATTTTTCATTCATTTCACTTATGCAAAATATACGAAAGATATTATATAATACGCAACCAATTTCTACACGATATAGAATCATGTAACACAATATTATGAAAAAAATATAAAATCCACTACATGACAGACTAAAATCCCGCCAAAAACTCTATTCTACATTAGTTTTGTTGCCAATTTTTTATTTGTGATATATTACGTATTTTAAAAGTAAAGTGAGTGTAATTTATATTAAAATAAATTATTTTTGGTGAATACAATCTGTGATGCTACAAACATCAACATTTTTTTTAACTCTGTCGATATGTCTGTTTTTTTATTTGTTCCGGGTAATCTCCGAAACGACTGGACCTATTTGAATGTTTTTTTTTTTTTCTTAGAAATGACTACGCTTAACAGCTTCACCGGATTAAAAGTAATATTTGAACGGGAATTTTACGGGAAAATCAGTAGCTAATTAGCTGTTTTATTTAATATTGTTCGATAATGTGTAGCTTCATATTTTCATTATTTTCTTATATAGTGTGAGCACTGAGGATGATATATAGTTTAAAATTCCATTTATGTGGCTGATCATAATTCCATCCCATTCGATACACTATTGTATTCACATACATAATATACACGTTACCTTTTACAGTAGATGATGTGCGTGTGATACAAATATTTTTGAAATAGTATTATTATAATTTACACTAGATGTGTAATCACAATTTTAAATTTATTTAATATATTAAAAAAAACGCGCGCGAAGCCGCGGGTAACAGCTAGTATAAGATATATGGAGATCCGGAACGTTCTTTTGACATCAGGAATACTATAGAATGGTATATATTTTGTACAATGCGTTGATTTTCATGTAATTCACCTAGGTGTTAGGTCCATGACCCATTTTGTCGTTGGTTACTCATATTACATATACACTCATCGATCTAAACCAAATACGCACATTGAATACGGACAACTCATAACTGAACTATTGTTTATGTTGTTACAAGGAAATGCAATGCAGACTATTAATTATTAGTGAATTATTAATTGGACAAATATGGTTATTTTGTAGTTCATGTTTAGGTATAATTAATATTCGATTTCTTGTAAAACTCTTTTGTGGTACAGTGCTCTAACTTAGTATAGTCCATGTCCTCGTATACCTTATTAGTCTTAGATAGCAGTAAGTAGTATATGAAGCAATTATAGATCTTGAATTATGGAGCCTGGGGGCCTAAACAAGTCGCTTATCGACAATCACTAACGCAAATAGAAAACGGAAAAATGTATGGAGATGATATATCTGAACGCTATATCACGTGATTTTATCCCCTGGTTATCATAAATCTGAGAATAGATTTTATTAGGAGTTAATATTATCTGTGATAACAAAGGTAGAAAGCATTTATACAATACGTTTTAGAAAACGAAAAAAGTAATACATAGTTTATTCTTGGAACCAACAAAGCAATTAAATTAAATGTAAAAAAAGTTTTATAAGGTGGACATAAATTTTAATGAGAATTGATATAAAAAGTATTTAAAAATGATAACAGACTCATCTTCCAAACTGTAGTTTCTAAGTGTTTAAACTGGATAAATAATTTTTAATTTATACCCCTCGAACTTTCTTATGTTTGTAATTTTATTGGGCAAATGTTAAAGTAAGCAATATTAGTGAGATAGGAAACATAAATAAAACTAAATAGAGCTGTAACATATTTCACTGTTGATTCATCGAACTAAACATTATCTGGAGATTGTTAATGGTCCGGTTATAACTGGAGCCGTAATTCGGTGAAACGAATCCTAATTACATCAATTTAATACTAGCTGGACCTTACAATATTGAGGAAGACTTGTCTCATTATCGACATGACCCAATTTTGACGTGACAACGTCTTATAAATTGGTTTGCCGGGTGACACTTCAAGAAACTGCGTTACGCTCCGCTCACGTTATGCGCTCACAATGAGAGCGAGTGAGAGGCACGCGTCCCTTCCACTCGGGCATGGTTAGCCCGCCTAAGAGCGAGAGAGACTACTATACGAAAATTATTTTACCACTCAAAGTCGTTGTCACGTAAAACTTTCGCCCGTATACCGACTTTACAGGCAACCAATTTTTTTTTTATACGTAATTATTGCTTTGGTAACTTTTACAGAGATTATATAATGCGCCTATTCACATACGGTTTGTGCTGTATCAATCTCATTTGGAATACTGTTACATAAAGGAAATCATTACTAATAGTTGCACATGTGAGTTTGTTTGTTTGTTCTTTGATACGCTTTCAAGATTTTTTTAAATTTTGCAAACACGCCGGGAATACAGAAAAGAAAACAAGGTACTACTGTTCAGCCAAGAAAAGAGCTCGCAAGGGATAGGCCAAATCTACATTAAAGAGTTCAACGTCGCAAGGGGTGTAAAGGGTGTCGGGGTGTAAGGGATGTCGGGGTGTAAGGGGTGTCGGGGTGTAAGGGGTGTCGGGGTGTAAGGGGTGTCAAATAACATCTTAAGACTTGAGACACCCAAGCCAACCTCACCTGCACGTGGTGCACCCTGCTGATCAACGAACGAGGGAATGGCGATAGCGGGGTGGTAGGGTTTTACAGCCCGACTGGGTCGCAACCACCATGTATATGGCGAAAAAGCCCGTCATAGTGACTCGCTTCTGCGCGTCGCGTTTCGGGATCAGCCTGTGCATATCCAGTACCGGGCGACTTTCGTCATTATGGCCGGCATGACAGCGACGACCGGCGATGGATAATCTGTCTCTCGGTGGTTGCCGATGTTTTTGGATTGTACTATGCTTAACATCAGGCTTAGAGCAGTCACTTTGTCGTGCTTCTATAAAAAAAAAAAAAAGTAAAAGTTAGTGTTGCATAAAATTACCGTACTAATTTAAAATGATACCATGAAATCTTTAAACATCTTTATTTCAGTAAATACCATTAGGATAATGAATATATACTGATGTTATTAGTTATATGTATGTGAACTTCTAAATGACTTTGTTTATATTATATTATCTATCCACCATTATAAAGAAAGATGTTTATATTTGTATTGGATAGCGTATAAAATGCTTAACCAATTTCAAAAATTATTACACCTATAGATAACCACATTATTAACGAGTAATTTGGGGTATATTTTACTTTTAAAACGTAAGCAAAGTCGCGAGCAAAATCTAGTTACATATAGATCTATTATTTTCTTTTTTGAAAAAAAAAATACACTTTAATAATTTTTAGAAATGTCTATTTGTCTGATTGTACACGCATCGCTCATAAAGTACTGAGTTCATGATAAAACCTTTCCAAGAAGAACGTGTAGTCGTAGCTCAATTGTAATGTGCTTGACTTTATACTGATCGATCGATCGACGGGCGATGGTTCGAAACCCGACGATATTTTTAGTAGTCTGGTGAAGCTGTTAATACTTTGCTAGGTCAATAGCGTAGTCAGTTCGAGGAAAAAAACAACAAAAAAAAAATCCTTTTCAAGAAAATCATATCTTCTCACACATACTTGAAGTAACACTATTCCTTAAAGTCGGTTCTTTTTTTTTTTAGGTGGGGAAATCCCTTATGGATGCCCACCCTCCCGGGGGAGAGGATGGGTTATGTCCGACTCGCACGGACTAAAACCCCACGGTGTACCGACAGACCGTGATGTTGGGGCGGCAAAGGATCGTTCTACGCTATTCACCTTGAATAGCCGTCCCAACGGTCCACCCAGCGGAAGGTTGCCGCCGGGCTCCTACCTATAGAGAGGCAGCTGGGTACATGCCAGCTGCCCCCCTCGTCCGACGAACCTGTGCAATGAGGGGATGAGCCCCCCGACTATCCTTAAAGTCGGTTCGATCTATCACAAGTTCTTGTAATTTTACTCGACTTAAGTACAAGAGTAAAGTAGATAAGTAAACGGACTTAATACATTCAGATGATTTTATTAGACAGTGTTTTTATGCACAAGGTTCCACGCTGATAAAGTTGCGGGTGCAGCTAGTTAGTAAATAAAATAAATTACGTATTACATTTGTAGCGGGACAAAAATATCCTTCTGTAATTTAAGTATCTATCTATTCCTACCTTTAAACGAGCAATTCTTGTATATTTTTACATTTGTATATATTCAGGATCTCGGAAACGTCGTCATCTATTTCCGTGAAACTTAGTATGTAGGTAGTTTCAGGGACGATAAATCGATCTAGATAGATTTTAATTATAGGAAACTTTTTTAACTGAGTTTTCAGGCAATGAAAAAATATAGCTAGAATATGAGGGTAATTTTCGCGGCCGCGGTCAAAACAAAAATAGCTCAGATGGAAATTGGTTGCGTCGAAAATCCGTGCAACCCCAGTTCGAATCCAAGTGTATATAATTTTTTTTCAAGGCAAACTTAACAGATTATTTTAATGAAAGAAATATTTTTTTTTATTATGATTATAAGAGAAATATCTTTTTTTATTTTTTTTTATGTGAAGAAATGCTAATTTTGTGAGGCAAACTCAACAGTTTATTATGATTAAGAAATGTTTTTTAAAGAACCGAGCCATGCTCGTTCGTCCAGGTACTATTACTAGTATAAAAAAAAGATTTTACGTAATAGTTTAAATAAACTTCAATAATGTTATCACTCACAATTATCGTATTTAAGTATATTAACATATGAGGGTTATCGTGACACTTCTGATCTTCTTTGCAAAATAAGTACCTTGATTTTACAATTAATCGGCATTAAAATCTTTTTCTTCTTTCCCTTTGTTGAATGCTTAGTTAATATTACACCTATACGTCAATCTTTGCCAGTTACTCCTCCGATATCAGACAAAGACGAAAAAAATATGTAAATAAGTAGCTGGCCCGGCAGATGTTATTCCGCTCTGATTAAAAAATCCTTGACAAATTATATACCAATACTTTCCTCATGAATCACTTTATGTACTGTGCAGCGTAGTCCGTAAATTGGACAATAAAAAACAAAAATAATATTTAAAATAAGACTAGTAATTCCAGATATTAATGAACAAACGAAAAAAAAAAACAATGTCTTGGATTTTATAATATTAATGATGATGACACAAAAAATTACTAGAAAGAGTTTATTATTACTGTCGAAACGACGTAACGTCATCGTAATTCATCAAAAGTTTTTGTTTTGAAACCGAGTTCAAAGAAAAACAAATATTAATTGGTAAACGTATTCTAGAAGAAATGAGACTGACATATATTTTTACATTTCAATATTTAACCCTTAAATGCGTAGTGCTTGAAAATTTAAAAACTACTTTTAATTTATATACAAAATGTTAACCGAAGTGAAAGTTTTACTTTTGGTTATAATATATGTCATAGTGGCTCGAGACTTTCAAACGAAATATACAAAAAATAAATTAAATAAATAGTTTTTGGCGGGATCTTAGTCTGTCATATAGTGGATTTTATTCATAATATTGTGATATTAGACTATATATTTTGTAATATTGGTGGTATTTCACGTAATACATTACGATTATAGTGCACAAGTGAAGTGAATGGGAAATAAGGTATGTACCTATGTATGTACCTAAACCACGTGCCCCGTTCAGGGACGGGAGGGGTTTCTTCAGAGTACCACGCTTTGTCACAGAGGGATTTTTAGGCTTTTGTCACGTAGTCAATATCGTCTAAAGGAAACCTGGCGCTCACAGGCGCGAAACTCATAAGCAGCAACACTTTCGTACATCTATCTACCAAGATGTCAGTTAATTCAAAACACAATTTCTAGGGCAGTGCAGTTACCAAGCAATGTCGTTTCTGCCGATACAAAAATATCATACTATCGTCTGTACATTGCGTTCATTAAATGTAAAAATGATTTCTTGTTAAGGCAAGCAATTCCAAAGAAATAAAAAGACTTGCTTTGTAAGTTATATTTTCCTACTTGATAATATTTTTTCTGTCCTTCGGCCAGAAAGTGGCAACTTTCTGGCTGCTACGCTAAATGGAGTTGCCATTTTCCGATTCTATCGAGCTAAAAAGCAGTATACACATCTATCTTGGCCAGTAAAAAAAAAGCCATAGATCACATGTTTGTCAGCCGCGGTTTCGCCTCGGCTTACAATTACATGTGTTCTGAGATATCATATTTTATTGGCTCATGTTTTTTTTTTTGAGTACTTTGTATTACAATTTGTTTCCTTTCTGGGACAATAAGTATATTTATGGGTGGTTTAATTGGTAGGCTCGGTATGCAACTTATGTCTCACTTTTCTTTAATGAATTGGGATTTAAATATGCCTTGGAATATTTTTCATTTTAATCTGCGAGTTGTTTGATTTTCATCTATGAGTTCCCTTACCTAGCCTAGCTATTTGGGCGATTTGTTAACCTTTTAAAAGTTTTCTGGTTTATGGTTTATCTGGAATTTACTGCATAGTAACAATTGTGACCAACAACCAACTAATCAATAGAGTTTCCTCATTTGTAAGCCAAGATGCTTTTGTTTGCGGCATTAAATATTACTCTTTAAACCTATTTTTTGGTGGGTGGGTCAAAAAACAATTAACCAGACGTTCTGAAAACGTATAAGCTTCCTTCTAGTCACACCATGCCCGACTTTTGTCAGTTTTTATTAGTGGAACGTAAATTGACATGGGTCGCTCGATTTTCCTTTTTGCTTTCCACAAGGAGTAACCTGTGGCTGTGGTCGGATTGAATCTTTCAAAATATGACTATATTTCTGAATTTCAATAACGTTTAAGAAAGTACTCTCTTACTGCATTATATTAGCGGTTTGTTTTTACCTCAGGGCGTCTATTTAATTGCCATAATTTGTGGACTGCTCTGTTGTTATAAATCTTATCCGAAATAGTGGATGATATCAGTTGGTAAGCAGAAATGCATTCACTTATCGAAATCGAATTCCATGCAGCATTTTGAATGTGTATGCTAAAAAACTTAACAGAAATTATAATTTCATTTTCTGCTTGGAGTTGAATGGACAGAGAATGCATTGTTTTTAGGATAGCGGACAAAATACAACTTATTCCTTTTGTTATATAGTATGCATTCTTTAATAGTTTATTTGGCTTTAGTTTTAATTTCTACCAGAATAGGAGAGTGGTCCGAGGCTAAATCCCAACAATTACAGCAGTATATCCAGATCTGGTATCATCTTTTTATCAGAAGGCCAGTATGTGGCTTGACCTGTTGAGATTACATTCATAGTCCTTATCAGTACAAATTTCAGGAGTTCGCGGCCCTAGGTAGCACGAATCTGTGGCCCCATAACGAATGCTTGGCCTTTGTAATGGACTGTTGCTATGAAATTATCTCCTAAGGTTTTAAAGAGATCATTAAACTGCTCTTCTCTGATAGTGTGCTTGGGTGAGCAATAAAGCGCCGATATGTAATATGCGTTCGATGATTCCTTTCAATGCAGATAAAACAGAAAAAAAACAGACTTGTTTAATAAATTATGTTCTTTTTACGATATGGTTTTTTTATCTCTTTATACTATTTTTTCTGTCCACCGGCCGGATAATGGTAACTTTGTAGCAACTTGACCAGTAAAAGATAAAGTCACAGTTCAAATGTTAGTCAGCCTTGACTTCGTTTTGCCAACAATTATATGTGGTTTGAGACTATTTTATTGGCCTATATGTAATCTACTATTTTCACTGGTTACTATAAGTATGCATGTACTTTTGGCGTCACGCAGCAAGCACTGTATTAATAAAGCCAATTATGAGCCAAATATGCTACCTTTTTAACTATATTAAATAAATTTCTGTTTGCAAAGGATTAACAAAAATTAAAAAAATAAAATATCTGCTCAAGATATTTTGATTAACGAATTCTTTACATCGCATGGTGTATCACTTTCAAAAATTTAGCTTAAAAACATTAACAATTGTTAGCAGGATGTGTACGACATAGTCGATGCAGTCAGGATGCCAATAAATACTAAGTAATTACTTTCACTCTTTATTTGCCCAGAGTTACGGCTTACAGTACTTTTTAGAAAAGAATGTGTCTCAAAAGAAAGGGTAGATAACACCGAAATCTTGCCTTTTATAGGCCAAACTATATAATTTATAAGACGAACTATACAACTCAAAGCAATTACCATTTACTTATAATTCTGCTATATGTTTTAAGTAACACAAAGATAATAATTAACGAACAAATTAATATTATTTACGTACATAAAATTCTACATAAAATCATTGTTATTTATGTATCTGAAATATGTTTAGACATACAATTATGTGTGTAGAGTAGAGACATCTAGCCCTTTATAGGTCAAACTATGCAAGTCAAAGCAATTACTATTATTATAATAAAACTAATGTTATGCAAGTAATAAATGAACAATATCAATTCCTATTATGTCTCATTGAAATCTATATCATTACAATAATTCTCATTTATGTATTTTTAATAAAATGGCGTTAGTGTTAATGTGTCTCTCTTATATGTAGGCGCTTGGCGCTAGTATCAATGCGTATCTCTAATATTTGGCGCTAGTATCTCGAGTCACGAGCGGCACCGGAGGTGGGTAGCTAACACAACACTAGAGCCCGCGTCAATCTTTATGACCTTTATTAATATATCCGTAAATACGAGTTTGAGTATAATGTAATTAATAATTTAACACAAAACAAAGTTATCGGCTGAGTGCCTTAAGCGCTCGTCTTAGTAGTGAAGCTGTTAAGACCTTGCTAGGTCACTAGTGAGATCAAGGAAAAAAAAAAACAAAATAAAGTAAAATTATTATTAAAAAAATTTAAAATTGGCATTAATTTATTTAAATTAAACGAGCAATTCTCGTATGTTGTTATATATTCAGGATCTCGGAAACGGCCGGGGTTGTACCACTCTCTCACAGAAAACCGACCTGAAATATCAGTGCTTGCATTGGTGCGTTTCGTTCGGTCAGTGAGAGTGCTGGAGGCCCACGTACCTACCTCTCCCTTCTCTCTCTTCCTCTCCTCCCTCCTCCTCCCCCCTTCTCCACAAGCACAGGCTGGCAACGCACTTGCAACTCTTCTGGTGTTACTAGTGTCTATGAACGGTGGTGATTACTTTAAATCGGGTGACCCACCTGTTTGTTTGCCTCTTTAAATAAGTTTCAACGCAAGTCCAGGGCACAGGTAGTTCGGTGAAGCTGTAAAGGCCAAAAAACTAAGGCCAATAGCGTAGTCAGTTCGAGAAAAAAGTCGCAGGCACAGCTAGTTATCAATAAAAAACGCAGTAAAATAGTTTTTTTTTTTCATATGATCAATCGATAAATAACGTTTCCATAAATTAAAATAAAATGTATATATACTAAAACGTTAAAAAAAATATATATCTCTTATTATGTGGCCGAAATTCGATCATTCCACTGGTTTCATTAAGCCCATCAAATCTGTTTTGAGTAAAATCTAAAAATATCATTTTGTTAATGATAAAGTTCACGGTCAGTGCCTTAAAGATTATTAATATTACAAAAGTTGAAAATATATATATATTTTTTTCGAAATATCTACGCTATTGACCCAGCAAGGTCTTAACAGCTTCACCGGACTACTAAGGCGAGCGCTTAAGGCGCTCAGCCGATTTTATTTTGCCAACCAGCTCAAGGGTGCACGGCACACCTCGGCTTGGCTGTTGCCTGTTGCATGCAAAATCGCGACCTATCTTAGCTAATCTAGCTAACTATTCATATATGAATGAGTTGTTGAAACGTATATGTGTACCAAGCATACACGCGTCAACAACTCCTCCATATATTTATTATCGGAAAATTGAGAGTTTTTCAGTTCGATAAGGGAAAAAATGTAGTGTTGTAGCAGTGATGTATATTTGTGTGTCACCGTATCGCGCAAGCAACGCACTCAAGGGCTCTCTACCGAGGGATCGAACCTAGGCTTGAGCCGTTGCCGTGGGAGGCCTAATCGGGTATTGAAAAAATATGTATTTACACAATGTATGTATGTATGTATGACTACTGATTTATTAATACGAATGTTAGTATGGTCGAACTGTAACCATAGAGAAAAAAATCCAACATAAAGCTCGTCAATAACTACAGAACAAAAAAAAAGAATGAAGAATATATTATATATGTATTCGATGGGTGACAATGGACTACAATACATTTGGTATTTATTCCACAAAATTACTAAACAGTGAACTAAAAAGTAGACATACATAACATAATAATGATTAGTATCTGTAACCGGACACAAACTCCGACAGATAACTTTCTAATAGCTTAGTATTTTTCAATTAATATAAGCTTCATAACTACAGACTAGTTATTACAGAAATCAAGTATTTAAATTCTATTAAAGACGGCAACAATTTAAGTCGTTTTGAGCGACATCTGAGTTAAAGGCGATAATTAATTAAGAATACATATCGATGGCGCTTCCAGTCGGAGCCGTTTCATGTTTACTGTTTAGTATCCGCGTGAACTTCATCTTTGATGGACGCGTCTTGACCGGTCCAGAGGTAACGCGTTGAATCGATGTAAAGTTTTTGTTAATAGTTAACCAGTTTTGTTTAAGACCTTAATTTCTTGAAAGGTTAATTTACGAAATAAATACGATATCGCGTTTTGTGTTAACCATTGTTTATAAATTACGTCTATTTTATAAAGTAAAACATTTAAATCTTGTAATAACTTTTGGATTAGATACAACCATACCATTATAAAGAATCACGGTATTAATTTTAACTGTAAAAATATTTATAATTTAAAACTTAAATGAAGAGATAATCGACTTGTCTGTGAATTAAATATACATCTTACACATATTAAAACAAAAATAGAATATTATCTAGCAAAAAGTATAGACAAAAATATATTATTTAGAACAATAAAAATAATCAAAACAAGGAAATCTAAAACGCGTTTAAAACCAGTTTACGTTCAAACTAAATCGAGTTGACGAACTTGTTGCCCGTAAAAAAAAAACACGAAAACAATCTTTTAGGCATACTTAATTTTAAAACGATCTGTTTGGTAGTAATGTACCTATAAAATGTATAAATGAAATATAAAACTTGGTTTATTTTCGTCAATTAGTAATTTACTTTGAATCTAATACTTGAAAGAACGCGGAATTCCCTCGTTGAGTAATAACCGTTCTGAACTATTTCTTATTCTTGTCAGGCCAGTTGCTTAGTGACCACATATAGTGACTGTTGTTCACACCACCGGGATCATATATTTTGAATCGCAATAAAATGACTGCCGTACCGAAATATTACATACAAAAAGTGTTTATTATATTGTCATTATTATCAAGAGCAAGTAGTACAGCCACATATAATTATGACGTGTGCGACGAAGACAGCAGCGTAGATCTAACAGAGGGTATTCATTTACCCAACGCTGATATTGTTTTCGACGGGGTAACTTATCAATCTAATGAGCTTTACATTGATAATGTAACTGGAATTGAACGCGGCTGTATTTGTAAGAAGGAACACTGCTTGAGAAAATGCTGCCCTCAAGGATACGTGTATGAGATCAAGCAGAAAGCCTGTGTGAATACAAGTGAACCGTTTGATCCAGTGGCTTGGACACCTGATGTAAATAAGCCAACTGTTTCAACGAATGCGAACCAGCTGTTTCGTTTTGTCCCCGGGGATCTGAATTGCAAGACGCGTAAAAAAGCTACAAGGAGGATTCGCATCGGGGTTACGAATAAATTATTTTACTTGGGAACAGTAAGTAAATCCGTAGTTCTTTCTGTATGTAATATATAATTTGATTTTCATAAATTTTGTATGTATGAATTGAACTCGAACAAACCTTGATATGGTGTCTATAAAACTTTGTATAGTGTAATTATATGTTAACAATGAATTTAGAAATTATAAAACAGGAATTAAGAATAAAAATATTTACTGGATAAAAACGCACGTAAATCCCGTGATATTAGCTAATTAATATCTACTAATATTATAAATGCCAAAGTAACTCCTGTCTGTCGCGCTTTTACGCCAAAACTACTGAATCGATTTAAATGAAATTTGGTACACAGATAGTCTAGAACCTGAGAAAGGACATAAGCTTTTTAATGCCGACTATGTATTGCGAAAAAGGTTGTAAGAGATTGAAAGGGAAGATGAAAAGAGGTATGGTAGCAGGCGTCATTTTTAGAGATAAAAGTTTGAAACTTACTTTTTAACTGACTTCAAAAAAAGGAGGAGGTTATCAATTCCACTGTATTTTTTTAAATGTTTGTTACCTCAGAACTTTGGACTGGGTGAACCGATGCGATTTGATTTTTTTTTTTATTTGTTGACACCGACTTTCAATTTATCTCTAGGTAGCGCACATATTCATGTTTTATTTAATGTGGTTAATTTAATAAACTATTTATTTTCCGCTTCTTAGTGCCTTGTGGGTTTTGCATTGATATTGAAGTCGGTTAATTTTTTTTTAAATTATTTTATTAAAATATTGGTTCGATATAAATAAATATGGCATAGAAAGTTTTACTCCCGAGGGTGTAAAATAACAATAGGAAATGGGGATGAAAGTTTGTATGGAAATATGGAAGGTTCCGCTCCGATTTCAAAAAAACTTTCAATGTTAGATAGTTCATTTATCGAGCTAGGCTATATATATCATCAAAATACGACCAGTAGGAGCAGAACACGAATGAAGAGTGTTTCAAAATCTTTCCGCTACGAGTTAGCCTAGTCATTATTCCACGCTGACGAAGTCGCAAGCTGAAGCTAGCATTAAATAAATTGTAAACGCTTATCTTTAAATGTTTCAAAACGTTTGGTTTAAAAAATGGCCGTACATAATATTAAAAAAAGCTGTTGTTAGTTCAGTCATAAATGTACTACGGTTTGTATTTCTTCCAGAAAGACATATGTCAGAACAAATAAAACGCCATTCTCTATTTTGATTTTTTTTTAAATGATAACGGAGCTGTAAAGCTTTTCTTGTAGGTTCAATTTATTTAGATCTATGTTTTTGATGTTTTTATCTCATATATACAATGAACAGCATTAATTATTTGTTTTCGCACCAATACTATATTGCATTAAATTTAAAATGCTATCGTGCAGAGAGGAAAGCATTACCACTGAGTTATGGAGACCCACTCCAGTTAGCAAAGTACCAGGGATGCATATTAGTAAAGAACAATAAAGAAAAGAATTATTTAAATTTTCAATATTTTCATTACGAACCTGTAGCTAGGATGTGAAAACTCTTATGTAGATGAGGCCGGGTTGAGTAGATTCCAAATTCTGCGCTCGCACGCTCAATTGCCCATACCTATATTTTAGACTAGCCTCAGCCCGCGACTTCGAGTGGAATAGTCACTTTGGGCTAACGCTAATACGCAGCGGAAGCTCTCAAGAGGAAAAAAACCCCGATTTTTAAACATTCTTCATTGGTGCTCCGCTCGTATTAGTCTTAGCGTGATGTCATATAGCCTATAACCTTCCTCGATAAATGAGCTATATAACGTTGAAAGAATCTTTCAGATCGGACCAGTAGTTCCAGAGATTACCCCCTACAACGTCACAAACTAACAAACTTTACCTTTTTAGAATATTAGTATAGATGAACTGTTACCCGTAGCTTCGCCCGGATGGATTCTCCGAAACTTTTGTACCGATTTTCACGAGACATTTCCTAATAGTTAACTGTAGTTATAACTGTCCTTTAAGGATAGATCTCGCATTATAATGAAAATGGGCTGGGGTCGTTGTCGTGGTGGATGATTTATTAGAATAGTTTTCTATGACTGACTTTGATTTCTACTAGTTACACGTGACTACGGTAGCATTGATTTTTATAAGTATTAAATTGACTGTGCATACCGATTTGGTATTTCTATATTATTAATAAATATACATATTAAGTGCTTATTAAAAAAATCTGATTTTGAATGAATATTAATTATGAAAGAAATAATATAACAATGTGCGCATTTACTTAAAATAATTAGTTAATTCTAGTACAATAACTGAGAAGTTATAATTTTCTGTGACGTCGTTTAATTCCCATGAAAGAGTCGTGAAGTCACGCCAGCTACATTACCCGAACCAACTGTTAGGGTTGGTATTTCTAAACTTTGTTTACTTGTTTAGACATTTATTAATTATTATAATTTAAATTAGTTACATACGATTCATAATGTTAAAGTTTTAATCTAAAATAATATTGGTGAACATCCTTTTTATTCAATGACATATCTCGACACTTCGAATAATATCATAAATTTTGAATGATTTTTTTTTCTCGAACTGACTACCTTATTGACCTAGCAAGATCTTAACAGCTTCATCCGATTATTGTAGATTTAATAATTATGTGCTTAATGCATTTAACGTAAAATAATTATTGCTACGCCCCTGGGTAAAACAAAGCGTTTGCGTTGAAAGAAATTTATTTCTCACTCATATAATCTCACTTATACCTTATGATACTGTAATCGCAAGCTTCTTCTTCATATTTGCTTTGTTCTAAAGACGCACTTTATATATATTTCAATAAAGAAGGGTTGAACACTCTGGAAGGCGAACCTCATTACTCGAATGATTCGATAAACTTCAGGATGGCGATCTGAGAACTCCGCTGTATGTGTATTGCGTTCTCACGATCGAGTCATTCTTTGTTTACTTAATACTAGCCCGTGCCCGCGACTTCTTCCGCGTAGAATAGTTACTTTGGGCTAACGCTAACACACAGTGGAAGCTCTCTAGAGGAAAAAAAATCGCGATTTTGAAACATTTTTCACTAGCGCTCCGCTCTTATTGGTCTTAGCGTGATGATATATAGCCTATAATCTTCCTGGATAAATTATTTATATAACACTAAAAAAAATCTCAAATCGGATAAGTATCCGCTACAACGTCACAAATTCACAAACTTTATTCCTTTATACAGTCGATTAGGCCTCCCACGGCAGTGACCCGATTAGGCCCCCCTCGGTAGCGGCTCCAGCCTAGGTCCGTTCTCTCGGTGTGCTAAGATAGGTCGCGATTTTGCATGCAACAGGCAACAGCCAAGCCGAGGTGTGCCGTGCATGCTTGAGCTGGTTGCCAAAATAAAATCGGCTGAGTGCCCTAAACGCTCGCCTTAGTAGTCCGGTGAAGCTGTTAAGACCTTGCTGGGACAATAGCGTAGTCATTTCGAAAAAAAAAAAAAATATTTCTTTATAATATTAGTATAGACAATTCGCAAACAGATTGATGTAGCAATATCACATTTACCAATAGCTAAATAATTTATATCTGTGAAATATGAAACACATTAATTACATTTACAATACACATTTGTTAACAGTGATGCCCGAATCGTCCATAGGAGAAGGTAACCTTTCAACATTAGATTGACAGATACATTTGTTTGATACCATTTGGTATAAAAAAATATAGTTAATGAATTGATACTTTGAAAAATTAGTACATTTTATGGGGAAATAAACACATATAACCCTTGTAGGTTGTGGCAATTCATAGTAGAAACACAACATTTTTTATGGCTTTTCAATGTTTTCATTAACGACATAGTCGATTCCTTGACGCATAACATGCCCTTTTTATTTGCGGATGACTTAAAACTGGTCAAAGTCATTAGTATAAACGAAGACTGCATTAATCTGCAACGTGATATCGATTCACTAAGTGGTGCAATAATAACGGAATGGTGTTAAATGCTGAAAAGTGCTACCATGTAAAATTCACCAGAAACCGCAAGGTTATACCATCCAGTTATACCCTATGCAGTACAGCCCTCAAAGAAGTCAATTACATAAAGGACTTGGGTGTATATTTCGACTCAAAGCTGTCATTCATACCTCACGTTAACGAAATGAATTCCAAAGCATCTAAAATGCTGGAGTTCATTATAAGAAACAGTAAAGGCTTCAAATATCTCAAAACTAAAATTACATTATTCAGTACCTTTGTCAGAAATATCTTAGAATACTGTAGTGTAGTATGGTACCCACTGTACAAAAAACATCAAGAGCGAATTAAGTCCACACAAAAGAGATTTGTACGTCACCTGGCCTATTCATCATTTAGGAGTAAACGTAAATATTCCTATCTGGATAACCTAAAATTCTTCGAAATTGACTCCTTAGCTACTCGAAGGCAGCTAATTGATCTCATTTTCCTTTATAAAATTTTGCATGGTATAACTAACTGTCCACAGCTCCTACAAAGCTTCTCCTTTAATACACCGCATACATTGCCAAGGCACCCCATCAATTTACTTAAAACCTCAACGATAAAAACGAATATTGGATTAAATGCACCTGTATCTAGGCTGAGTAATCAGTACAATAAATTAGGTAATGAATTGGACATCTTTGATAATTCGTTGTGTTCGTTCAAGGGAAACGCTTTATTGTTGCTGAGAGACATAAATTTTAGCTCCTAATAACATATAAATAATAACTTCAATATGTCTCTGCTTTGATATTGTGATTCCTATGCTTGTTACCAAATGTTTCCACTATATTGTGTCATAATATTGCATTGCAATAGTTATCTAAGTTCATTTGTTGTTATTTAAGTGTATATAGTGGATAACTTATAATATAATGTCTTGATTTAGTTTGTTTACCATGTAGCGCAGGCTGTGGCAGCTTTTAAAGACCAATGTGCCTATAGATTGTTTACACATATCGTTAATTCTTGTGTGGTACATTGTTCACTAGCTGTCCTTTAATAAATAAATAAATAAATATATGTGAAATATACGCCTTATTACATTTACAATATACATTTGTCAGTAACCATTTAACATCAGGAGGTGTTTGTTTTGCGCTGTTAAGATCTTGCTAAGTCAATAGCGTAGTCAGTTCGAGAAAAAAAAAATAGTACATTTTGTGGGGAATTCGACGTATACTATATGTATGTAACCCTTGTAAGCTACGGCGATCCATAGTATGAACATATATATGTTACTTTTTTATTAAATAGTTATAGAGAAAACCTTTTGTTAGTAACTATACCAGGTGAATGTTTAGACAGTAGCAATATTTCTGGATGACACTCTGCACTCGATTCCCGTTCTAAATCAATAAAAAAATAGATGCTTAATATTTGACCAAATTATACAGAAAAATACTAAAATTATACAATCCTCTACGTGGCTATGTTAAAGCACAGTGTGAATAGCAGTCGGGTAATTTCACTTTCACTTGAACAAAACAAAAGGGTTTATTGCCCATTTTATTATGGAAAAGTTATTAAATCCGGTTCGCCTATTGTAAGTTTTGACAGCGGTCATAGCACTTAGGTTTATTATTTTGTTTACACGTTTGTAGCTATACTGTTGAAAGCCTTAAAAGAAACACTAACTTAGGTTTTGTTGCTTGTTTATTAGTATTTGTTTTAATATTATTAATTTATATGTTTAATGTTACCATGTAGTGTCATAAGCCCGAATACTGCGAGTGTCTAACCTTTCACCTGGTATACATATTTCATATATATATATGCTCGTGGGCCTCTCTCGTGTAAAGCGCTGAATTAGTGTATTTATTTCCTAGACATTGAGACTAAATTGTACGCTGCAGACACTTACATAATTGATTACGATGACGAAGTTATTTCATTTGATGAAGATTAATATTTTGTATGCCACGTTTAATATTTTTAATTTGCTTTGTCACGTCGTAGGTGTCAGTATGACTTTAAAAAGGTATGTTTATGCTATCATCCTGTCAAATTTCTAAGATAATTTCTGTTGTAAATAACTGTGTATTGCATTATACTGATTAATATTATATAGTGTAGATAGAGTGGAGCTAAATGTAATGTAACTTATATTATGACAAGTTACTTTAAACTTCATAACTTGTTTCACGCATTAATTAATGTAATCTGTAATAATATTATAAAGAGGTAAAGTTTATGACTTCATGAGGTTGTAGAGGGTAATATCTACTGAACCGGTTTTGAAAATTCTTTTAAAAATGGAAAGCCACGTTATTTGTATCATAGGCCCTATATTAACCCGAAAAATGAAAACACTTTGTATGGTAGTCGGATTTGCAAACTAAGTCGGAATGAAAACGTTTCTTACGAACGCTGCCTTAACAATAAGGGATACACGATTGAATTCTAGAGAAAAGTTGTAGAACTTAATAATGCCTATAAAAAGTCACCGACAGCATATGTCTAATATTTATATTTAAGGCACAAAATGGCATTTTTTATAACAATAATAAGTCATTAAGTGATGTTCAAATTATGAATTCTTATCACCTAACCTAACCTAACCTAACCTAACCGAATCACATAAAACAGCAACAAGTTTCGAAAAAAATATTAACCAAATTTTCTCTTATCCGTCTCTTTCGTATATAGTGGTTTTATACAACTTCTCTAAGTTTCAAGGGCATTAGTGGGTCACAAGTTACACTAGACAACTTTTGCCATTTCGTCCAATACATCTATCCTATTACTTACGTTCTTGTCCTATCCCGTCGTAGTTTTGTATCAATAAACCGAAAGTGGTGGCTGGTAACAAGGATACACCATTTAGGGCTATAGGAGAAAAACTGGATTGATTACCGAAGTCGCAAAACATGTGTTCAGTTTTTATTCTACTAATTTTTGAACCAACATTCTGTAGTTTCTCTCGCCATTTTGCCTGTCTTCTCTGGACCTCAGCCGCATCTTCTCGGACAAAAACAATTCTGCACCCCTAAAATAGTTTGCTTGAGAAGTTAAGACTTATAAACGTACGGTACCACGATGCACAAGAAATCTTCAGTTTAAAAAATATTGTAGCGTTGTGCAGTATTTAGTCAAGTATAGTTTAATGAATTGTAGTTTTATAATACACTAGCCTTTGCCTGCGACTTTGTTCGCGTGGAATAGTAAAAAAAAACGATTTTGGAACATTCTTAATTGGTACTCCGCTCCTATTGGTCTTAGAGTAATGATATATCTTCCTCGACAAATGAGCTATATAACACTGGAAGAATTTTTCAAATCGGATCAAGTAGTTCCTGAAATCACTCCCTAGAACGTTACAAACTCACAAACTTTACCCCTTTATAATATTAGTATAGATTACAGTATCTGTCAATATATGCACGTATATATACGTATGTATACATGTCGATCTGTTTATCACAACCTGTAGCTCGGTCTGTTTGATCAGTCTTAACACATATATTGTTAGATTCGCGTTACATATGTATATTTTACAGTTATTGATCAGTTAAAGCGTATAATGTTCCTTTTTGTCTAATTTGGTTGTTCCATCGATAAACGATTTCTTTCTTTTCTTTCTATAATTGTAACAAAAAAACTGGCATACGATTTTATGAAATTAATTTACTAAACTGAATGCCATATTTAATAATAAAACAAAAAATAGTTTCAAATAAACCCAACCATTAAAGAAGGCTGTAAACAAAACATAAGTAAACAAGTGTTTTTGTGGTCAGCTTTTTTGTTTCTTTTAATAGTTCCTTTTTTTGTTGTTTACGAGTACTTCTGTTCCATAAAACCTCATTGCCATTGGGTGATTTGTAAATATTTTATCAGTAAAGTTTGAAAAGATAACATTCTTGAGAATTTAGATAAGTACATGTTCAAATTTAAAAATATCTTAAAATGTTGTTAACGACTTGTTTTTCTAAGATGCATCATTGTTATCAAATAAGATATCTGGAAACTAATGAAGCAAATAATCATAGACCTATTTGATATCTATGTGATAATTTTATAAAAAAGACTCATTGCCAAGTGCATATGTTGAAACACATTAATAGGCATTCCTATATGTCAGAGGTTACCAAACTTATTTCGTGGCACACTTTCAAATTCGGTATTCTTTCTTGGTGCCCTAATCTAGTTAGCTAGTCCAAAATAGATACAGTGAATACAAATAGGTCCAATTGAAACATCCACAACATGAAACTGTAGGTGCTTGGAAATGAATTAACTACTTTTACTCGCGAACAGTTCAGTTAAGCTACCTGAGAATGTTAAAGTAAGACTCTCCTTGCAGCGCCCTTGTCTACTATGTACCCTTCAGGGCGTCATGCCGCACACTTTGATAACCTCTGCTATATGTCATGATTTCGACCACATCATGAGATGGAATTTTCTTTCTTTTGACATTTAATTTCAATCTTTTAATACAACTGTAAATTATACATTTAAATTTGTTAATCTAATATTAATATCATCATCTATTTAGAGACCCACTGCAGTGTCATAGATCTCTTTTCGAAGGAAGGTATGGGCATAATTAACACGCCAACGTGACGTATTGGCGCTTTCAAACTCTGAGATATCCACATAAGTTTTCCCACTACTACATACTACTACTATATACTACTACATTAGTACCACTGTATAGTAGTATTACAAGAATATTTCTCAGGTTAAGATGTTTTCTTTCAACGTTAGCCGATAGTGTTACCAATATAAATAATACGTGTACGCGAATTTTGCAAATTTCGTTACTATCAGCCAGGGTTCAACACTCCAGACATGGGATTGATAATTCCATGGGTAAAACCACTATACCATCATGAATTCGTTGCACAATAAAAAGGATCAATCAAATCCAATAAATAAGTAGCCTAGAAACATCTACGATAAACTTCTCATTGATTTCCTATAACGATACGTTCATTACGCCATACTAGCGAGCCTGACACACGTTGTCCCGCCCTTACTTAAAAAAAATCCTTGACAAATTATGTACCAAAATCTTCCTCATTAAGCACTTAATCTACAAGCATCTAGCAAGCATCAAGTTTGAATTACTGTATCAAAATTTTACTCGTATCAAACTAGTTCTTAAATCATCTATTGATTCAATGGGATCTCTGTATAAATTCGCTTATTTAGGTTTTTATTGTTCATATGGCTATGTCAATTAATGCCTGTAATACTCAGTCGTACTGGGAAATACGTTATGAAATCATTCACCAAAAATAGATGGCCATTCTAAGAAACCTATTTATTAGCTTTATTTTTTAAAATAAAACAACTATGTGTTCAGGTGTTTAACTTTACGGTTACATACGTAGTAAGCTCTACAAATGTACCTATAAAAGATACAACGTACAATAAACAAAATGGCGACAAAATTATTTTTCATTAATTACCACTTTAAAGACTTCTCTAATCATTTATATTGATGTTATTAACACTTAGATATTTAGCAAACAGAATAGCGGGAAGTTTACAAGCATGTTATCTTTAATTCAGATAAAACCCATATAAAATTAAGAGTTTTTTTACAAGCGATGCATAAACAACTGTCCCTTTCACTCTCGTTAACAAACACATAATTAAGTTTCATCGACAAGTGGCGCATGCTCTCGACAAGAGGTGAACAGACGCGTAGCGTCGTTTACCGGTTTATCAAAAAGAATATCAATAGCTCGGTACTGTTGGTGCGAAAGAGACACGTACCTGTTTCCTCCTAGAATCGTGTATAATTGAAAAATTATGCAGCTTATGATGGGTTTTACTAAGATTTTGTTTTCGTCTTCCTTTGTATAAATGTCTTCTTCTTAGCATTACTAATTTTTATATACGAATCATTATGAATCTAATTCAATGTTAACACAAATAAAAAGTATTACTGAGGACGAATAAACCCGTGCAATTGAAATACGTACTTAATTTTGTATATAAAGAATCGCTCATAAAACATAATATATGACAAAAAACATACATAAAAGTCACATAAAATATTACATAAGGAATAACTACCTACATAGAATGTTCATATATATCGATATGTATTTATATTTATACTATACTACCCTCTGCCCGCGACTTCGTTCGCGTAATAATAGTTAGTTTGGTCTATCGCTATCACGCTGCAGTAACTATCAAGGTGAAAAAAATGCCGTTTTTGAAATATTTTTCATTGGTCCTCCGCTCCTATTAGTCTTACTGTGATGAGATATAGCCTATAACCTTCCTCGATAAATAAGCTATATAACAATAAAATAACTTTTCAAAAAGGATCAGTAGTTCCTGAGATTATCCCCTACAACGTCACAAACTTTACCTTTTTTTTTTCGAACTGACTATGCTATTGACCTAACAAGGTCTTAACAGCTTCACCAGACTACTAAGGCGAGCCTTTACCTCTTAATAATGTTAGTATAGATAATATAATTATTATTGCACTTTAGTGTTAGACCATTTTTACTTTCATAAAGCTTAGCTAGTAACATTACATACTTAAAATATATTTTTTTTTTTAATAAAACTTTGTCCACAATAAAACGTTTTGTGATATCAATTAAATATTGTAATGAAATACAAATTCTTTTTTTACCGATCTTACTACGCTATTGACCTAGCAAGGTATTAACTGCTTCACCGGACTACAATCCAAATTTCTTTATTCAAATATGTATACATAATAAATTTGTTTTGTTAAAACACAAGCACGTTAGGGTCAGCAACGCGCAAGTGACACTTCTGATGATACAAGCGTCCATAGGCTGCGGTGACCGCTTTACACCAGGCGGCCCGCATGCTTGTTTGCTACCGACGTAGTATAAAAAAACGTTAAGATTCAATACATGGCGTGGTAGGCAGTATACATATTATAAAGCAAAGTCCTCTGCTCTGTCTGTGTATTTGCTATAAACTTAAAAACTACTAAATGGACTTTCCTGCGGTTTCATGAGGAAGGTTGAGGTATATACTTTGACAAGGTTTTCTTCCGCTGTCCGCTAGTTTGTTATACTTATTGACCAAAATAACTTATAGTCATAACAAACTTTTATTAGAACGATGACGTTCAGGTCACTTATTTTTATTTTAAAACTACTCTTCCATTAATTGTCAGTTGGTACTCATGTCTTTAACAACACGGTTTATTCACTCCGAATAGTTGTACAATACGATCTATGTATTTGATGCTTCAGAACCTGGAAAGAATATTGTATACTGAAATACTCATATCTTACCTATACCTTTAAACGAGCAATTCTTGTATAGCTTTATAATTGTATATATTCAGGATCTCGGAAATGGCGTCATCTATTTCCGTGACATTTAGTATTTAGGCAGTTTCAGGAACGATAGATCAGTCTAGCTAGATTTTATTCATAGAAAACTTTTTTAAACTGAGATTACAGGCAATGAAAAAATATAGCGAGAATATGAAGGTAAATTTCGTAGCCGCTGTCAAAACAAAAATAGTTCAGATGGATTTTTTTTTTGTATAAAATGATAATTTTGTAAGGCAAAGCTAACAATTTATTTTAATTAAATAAATATTGTTTTATTATAATTATAAAGGAAATATTTATAAAGTGGAAAAATGCTAATTTTGTGAGGCAAACCTAACAATTTATTTTAACTTAAAAATATTTTTTAAAGAATTGAGTTAGGATCGGTCGTCATGGTACTAGATATATAATTTAACTAAGGGAATATAGATACCTTTTTTAATATAACAGACCTAACTACTGGCCTTTAGATGTAAATGTCTCCAAGCCGTGATGTTCTTATTTTGATAGCTTTATTTCTGTTGGAAGGGTTAGTCTATAAAACAATGATACAACGTTGAATCAACTTTTAAGACCATCCTTTAAGAAGAAAATATCCGCAAGCAACGCAGCAGAAATTTCAGGATTATGTATACTAATATAATTTCATTTATATTTAATTGATAGTAATTTTATACAATCTACAAGGATATCAGAACAAAATTATTCAGATTTTTAATAATTACATGAACAAGCAATACCTAGATTTTATAGGGATCGCACCAAAAACTCACGCGCAGTTCTCGGACGCTTTATGACCCACTGGCTGTCAATTGAAGCAATTTTGACCGTCTCGAACGATTAATAAAGAATACAAGATGTACGAGCTATTATTGGTTGTAGTCCGGTGAAACTGTTAAGACCTTGGTTGGTCAATACCGTAATCAGATCGGAAAAAAGAACAAAAAGAGCTATTATTGCTGAAGATTATTTAGTACTATCCCTTATTTATGTATGTGAGATGAATGATTGTTATAATTTTTTTATTAATGTTCATAACATCAAACAAGGATTTATTTGAAACAAATGTATTCAAATTCATGGTACCATGCTTGAGATAGCATGAGACTCATCTTTATATATAAATTTATTCTGTACATGTGTATGTCACTGAACCCGTCCTAAACGGCTGGACCGATTTCGATGAAATTTTGTATGCGTGTTCCAGAGGATCCGAGAATGGTTTAGATTCACAAGTGGGTCTGGAGGTGGCGTTGCGGTTGAAATTTAGATTGTCTTTTTTTATTATCAAGGCAGGACAACATCCGCCTAGCCCCCTAATATTTTATATAAATTAATTGTGCGAACACGATGTTCTTGTATAATTTATTAAAATCATTGCAAAAGAAGTACTAACAACTGCCTTTAGGGATACGAGTGTTTTGTTTGTAATTTTGTATGGATGGCATTTTTTAGCAACTGTGTTACCATGGAAAGTATTTGATATTTTAAATTAAAAAAATAGAAAGGATAATGAGAATATTTGAGTTCTTGACGGGATCTTAATCCTTAATTTGCCCGGTTTCTGAGGTATTTTAATTGTAATTTATCTGTTCAATAGCGTTAGCGGTTAGATAACTTGTCAAATTGAATTTCTGAACACAAAATCAAACGATAATGTCAGTAAAACCTAACGGACCATTTGACTGCTTATCTCATGGATAACTTTGTTGAGTCAATAACTATTGGTAGTTTAACCCAGTATCTCAGAAACGATTGGATAGATTGGAAATGTATTTTATATTGTATTCATAAGCTTGTGTTATTTTACTCTATACTTTGTAATATTGTTGGTATTTTCCGTAGTTCAGTTATTGTGCACATGTGAATTGGATGGAAGTAGTGCGGTGAAGCTGTTAAGGTCAATAGCTTAGAAAGTTCGAGAAAAAAAAAGAATTGGATGGAAATTAATACCACTGAGCATGAATTGTAAGATCTCACAAAACTCTCCGGAAAGTTTTGATAGGGGAACCACGATCTTTTATAGATTGGATTTTTCAAACATCCTAAGTAATTTTTCGTTGAAAGTTATTTATGTATCTTTTTATGACATTTTTTTTAAAACTTTATTTTTGGCAATCAACCGTTCAGATTATTACTGCCATTGTCACGTAGTCAATAATATTACAAGCTTCGTACGATCATTTCAATATCAAACGTCGTGTGAATCAACATTCTAACAAGATGATGGCTCCCTTGTTAGAACCTTCCATGGAGTTTTTGTGGCATCTCAGAATTGCATGCTCCGTGGTATTATTTTTCATTCACTTCACTTATGCACAACAAAACCAACCATATTACATAAAACACCACCAACTTTATACAAAATAGAGTCAAGTAACACAAGATTATGAATAAAATATAAAATCCACTACATGACAGTCTGAAATCCCGCCGAAAACTCCAAGACATTATTAATGAGAATCTGAAAGGACTGAGTAAAAAGTTTATTCATGTATAAATCCAAAGAGTTATTAATTAATATACTTATCACGCAGGATGGAAGGCTGTACATCATGTTACCGGAACGCATTCCACCTTGGCTCATCAGAGGACCAGAGAATTATTGTATCGACACATTCGTCTACGAGGATCCGAGTACGGGAGAACGAACATCTCGTCTTGACGCGCTCATTTGTTTCGCCGAAGAACAAGATGAAAACCATTATGTTCTGAGCAGCACTGGTGAGTATCTATATTAAAAAAATGTCGAATGGGGTCATTGAACTTTTACGTAAGCATTAAAGTGGGTGGAGGAATTTTGGTTTTATTTTGGTAATAGCACGAGCAGAGGTGTGCGTGCACCCTTGCGCTAGTTACCTAAACAAAATTGGCCGAGTGCCTTAAGCGTACGCTTTAGTAATCCGGTGAAGCGTTACGTATAAATGCTTACGTAAGCATGTCATCAGTTCAAAATTAACCGGTAGAATAATTAATTTAATTCATATTAGTATATGGACGTAGATTTCCAAATGTCCTTGATACGTACCTGGCCCTTCACGATCATGTACTAGTATTTAAATTTCTAGCATTTCTGTTCTTCATATCGATTTTTAAGCTTCACGATTATTCAATAGTCTAGAGATTTTTCTTTAAAAAATTTTTCTTTCTGTAAAACTATCAGAACACTCCTAAAACCAATTCGCATGCGTGTAAACGTACTTTGCAATATGTAAACAAAGGATACAGTGCGAAATAAATTGTTGCCAGGTGTCTATTAATTTTACTTAATATCATGGTAATACTACTTGAAAATATACATTACATTTCTGTACAATACAATACAATACATAGCCAACATTAATGACGTCACATATCAGGAATATGCAAAGAACATGCTATATAAGTTATTTTTTATATTTTTTGACGTTGACGTTTGCCTTCAATACATCTAAATAAATTTATTATTTTGTAAAATATTTTTTTTGGAATAAAATAGCGACAATATTGTAACATTTTACAATAGAAGTACTAATATACCAACGCAATATTGACTAGATATTATAAGGAACAATACGGAGTGCGCTAATACAGAAAACGAGCAAGAATTGTTGTGGCCATAAGCTTAGAAATCCACTAGTATGACATACAGTCTTGACTGGATATTACAAAGATCGTTATAATGAGCAAGGATTATTAACGGCCATAAGCTTGTGTTCTTTAAAAATTCACTAGTATGCCAATATAATGCTAACGAGAAATTATAAGGAGCAGAACGGAGTGCAAAACGTCATATTGATCAAGGAATGTTGCGGCGATAAGCTTTTACTGCTTAGGAGTAATCCAAGACAATAGTGGAATTGAAGTTGCATTTTATATTATTTTAGTTCTAGCTCTTAAATTTTATTGCGTATATAGTTAAGATTTGTTTTTTTTTTTTTTTTTTTTTTTTATGTATATGTATTTTGCTAGTACTATGATTAATTGTATTTAGGGCATTATGTTTTAATCCCAAGGAGGGTTGGTGTCAGACAGGCGGCCGATCGTAAAATTAAGCCAAATCATACTTCACAACATGACAAGTATAAAAAGGGGATTAGGGTTATCTCAGGGTAGGGCTCAAAGTAAGAAAGGAATTCGGGATGTAAGGTTGAGATTTGCTAGTTGGAATGTCGGAACAATGACTGGAAAGGCAAGAGAATTAGCGGATGTCTTACAAAGAAGATGCATAAATGTGGCTTGTTTGCAAGAGACTAAATGGAAAGGGACAAAAGCGAGAGAGATTGGTGTTGGATATAAATTCTACTACTGCGGAAGTAACGGTAAGAAGAATGGCGTAGGAATTGTATTAGACAATGAGTTTAAAAAATGTGTGACGGACGTAAAAAGAGTAAATGATAGATTACTATTGGTGAAATTATTGATAGAACAAACGACGTTAAATATAATAAGTGTGTATGCGCCGCAAGCTGGATGTAATGAGGCTGTAAAAGAGAAGTTTTGGGAAGACTTTGATGGGGTGATGATGAATATTTCACAGAATGAGGATATTTATATCGGAGGTGATTTTAATGGGCATGTAGGTAGAGACAGTGGTGGTTATGAGAGAGTGCATGGAGGCTGGGGTTTTGGGAATAAAAACAAAGAAGGTGAAAATCTTATTCAAGCTGCAGTTGCTTTCGATTTTGCAATAGTTAATACTTTTTTTCAGAAAAGAGATCAGCACCTTATCACTTACAATAGTGGTAATCACACTACCCAAATCGATTATTTTCTTTTACGCAGAAACAATATTAAAATAGTGAAAGATTGCAAGGTTTTGCCTGGAGAGGTATTAACGACTCAACATCGTTTATTAGTATTAGATTTAGAAATAAATTTAAAACTGACCGGAAATATTTACAAAACTCCACCCAGAATTAAATGGTATCTTATGGAGAAAGATGAATATGCGAAGGAATTTAGGACCAAATTTGTAAATAAAATGATAGAAATGAAAAATATGGAGACGAAAACAGTTAATGAGTGTTGGAATGAAATGGCAACATGTATGAGGAATGTGGCAAGAGATGTCTTTGGTGAAACGAAAGGAAGGCAAAAGATAGATAAAGACACTTGGTGGTGGAATGAAGAGGTACAAAAGGCTGTGAAAGAAAAAAAGATAGCTTTTAGGGAATGGAAATGTATTGAAGATCAGAATAGCGTTGTTAAAGAAAATAAGAGAATAGTGTATACAGAATGTAAGAGAAATGCAAAAAGAGCGGTAGCTATTTCTAGAGCCAAAGTACAAGATGATTTGTATCAATCACTACAGAGCTCACAAACACAAAAATACTTGTGTAGTTTAGCAAAAGCGAGGGAGAAGAGTACAAGAGATGTTACACATGTTAAATGTATAAAAGATGATAGAGGAAACGTTTTGACGGATGATGAAGACATAAAGTGTCGTTGGAAGAGATATTTTGAAAGACTAATGAATGAAGAAAATGACAGGACTGGAGAGCTAGAGTCTGTACCATTAAATTTAGGCGTTGTACAAGAAATAAGTGAGGAAGAAGTAAGGAAAGCTGTGAATGGTATGAAAAACAGAAAATCCGTAGGGCCAGATGGCATACCTATTGAAGTATGGAAGTTTTTAAAAGTAGATGGATGGATGTGGCTGACTTTATTTTTTAATAAGATGTTACAGGAAGAAGCGATCCCAAATGAGTGGTGTTATAGCATAATAGTACCTATCTTTAAGAATAAGGGTGATGTGCAGGACTGTAACAATTATCGAGGAATAAAGCTCATGTCACATAGTATGAAGGTTTGGGAAAGAGTGATAGCGAGACGAATAAGAGATGAGACTGAAGTGACGCAGAATCAATTTGGGTTTATGCCTGGACGAGCGACAACCGATGCCATTTTTGCACTTCGGCAATTGTGCGAAAAATACAGACGTGTACATAAGAACTTGCATATGGTGTTTGTTGATCTGGAAAAGGCATATGATCGAGTACCTCGAGATGTTTTGTGGTGGGCCTTGAAAAAGAAAAGAGTGCCTGGGAAGTACCTACAACTTATTCGTGGTATGTACGGTCAAGCGAAAACACAAGTTAGGTCCGAAGCTGGAGTTACCGATGATTTCAATGTGGCAGTAGGTTTACACCAGGGTTCAGCTTTAAGCCCTTATTTATTTCTTCTTGTTATGGATGCATTAACATCAGACATACAGGAGGATACACCTTGGTATATGCTGTTTGCTGACGACATTGTTCTTATCGGAGAGGACGCTAACGATGTCCAGAGCAGGCTGGAAAAATGGCGAGAAAACCTGGAGAATGTCGGTTTAAAAATTAGTAGAACAAAAACTGAATACTTGTTTTGCGACTTTGGTGGTACATCTAGTTTTTCTCCTATAGCCTTAAATGGTGTACCCTTACAAGCTTGCTCCAATTTTCGGTATCTCGGTTCAATGATACAAAACGACGGTGGCATTGATAAGGATGTGAGGAACAGGATAAATGCAGGATGGATGAAATGGCGAAATGTATCTGGGGTAGCTTGTGACCCACGAATGCCTTTGAAACTCAAGGGGAAAGTTTATAAAACCATGATAAGACCGGTCATGCTGTATGCATCTGAGTTCTGGGCTACGAAAGAAACGGATGAGAGGAAATTACATGTGGCAGAGATGCGAATGTTAAGGTGGATGTGTGGTGTGACTAGAATGGATAACATTAAGAATGAGTATATCAGAGGAAGTTTGAAAATAGCACCGGTGACAGAGAAGTTGAGAAGTAATAGGTTAGCATGGTATGGGCATGTCATGAGAAGAGATGAAAACCATGTGACTAGAAAAGTATTGAGTATGATAGTGGATGGATATACGAGTAGAGGAAGACCGAAAAAGGTGTGGATGGATTGTGTGAAAAATGATATGTGCGTAAAAGGTGTGAATACTGAGATGACATTTGATAGGAGAGAGTGGAAAAAGAAAACATGTTGTGCCGACCCTACATAGGTGGGATAAGGGTAATGATGATGATGATGCTATATAAGTTATTATGTCGCGTCAAGCGATCTCTTCATGCCGCGACAACGCAAGATTTGCTTTTGCCAATTCGTATTAGTTCTATGTATATTAGATCTTTGTTTAAATTAATTAAATGATCTAGTTTTTACATAAAATCTGTAAATAAACTTTCTTTAGATTAGTATGAATATATCACAGATGCTCCAGTCTCTGTGGAGTTTGTGTCTATTTCATGATTATTTTCTGCCATGTTTGGCTTCAATTTATCACGTAAAAAAACACATATTTGAAGACTCGCGTGCCTGCTCACTGTCGGTAGTTATTATATTCACTGCGAATTACGGTCATCCAACTGTCGCTTTGTCATGCTAGTCTTCTGCAATTATTTACCATAGCAATTATATTTAATAGTTCGTGTCAAATCACATCGGAATAAACTATTAAAGCAGAGACGCTAAAACAATAGTAAAGAGCTAATAAAATCTTTACTTATCTAC